>DWRA01002162.1:0-14688 GCA_018250295.1 Spathilepia clonius
GAGGTACGTGCCTGGGGTTTGAACCTCGGACCCCTCGTCTGAGAGACCGCGATTCAACCACTAGGCTATCACTGCTAATCGCCGTTATAGCAAGTGATAATTTATTTATAATACGTAAATAACTGAAAAATCGGAGGTGCAGGGGCTTTGAACATCGGACCCCTCTATTAAGAGGCAGTGATTCAACTGCTAGGCTATCGCAGCTGTAATATTTTCCGTACTGCTGTTCGTAAAAGGCTTAACAGTTATTTGATTTATGAGGCTATTGGAGGCGCATAGTGTTCACGATAACTGCCCAGACAAATCGACAAATGACCGAACACGCGCAAACAAACCCCGACTCTAATTTAACTTTTCCGTGACCGGTCGCCCGTATTAACCATTTATAAGGGAAAACCGCCCTTAAATAATAAACCGTAACGCGTCCAACAATTTCCTAGAAGGGTACCTCGCGAAACCCCGTCTCTTTAAATATTTCTGCCGACCCCATGCCGTGTCACTTCCAAACTTGGAGCTTTTTAATAATTAAATAACGAAGTTTCGGGAAAATTCTGATAAAAACTTTGGGCGCGCGACGCTTGCGTTCATTCTGGTAATGAATCTCTCGTCCAGTGAACAGTCGATGAATATTGAATGTTGCTCGTGTTAATTACTGTGTATGGACGCTTGTGTACACTTTCATGCAAAAATTGAGAGAGTTTTGTAGAAACCTGAGTTGTTTTAAACGTAAAAAGAATCAAATCTTTAGGAGGGTGGTAACTCTAGTTATTGTTTGACCCTGGTGACACCACCGCCTTTCCTATTTCTGCCTAACAATGTGGTTAGGGTATCAATCCAAGGCGTTCAAACTTAGTCTTCAGAAGTAGCATCGCGTCTATGGTCTGCCTCAGATACGGTTCTAATCTTACCTGTGGTTCGACACATGTCGATGGGCAGCAGTTGCCACTTCCCAACAAGTGGGCTGCAAGTTTGTTTGTAATTTTTACACAATAAAAAATATTTTTTTTATAAGAAAGTTATACTAGAAAATTCCCTACCTAATCTGGTTCTACCACAAAATGTAATTTATTTCAATTATACAGATATTAGCACATACAATAAATAAACCATCACTACTGTATAATACAATAAACATCGCATAGACTGCTCTAACAAATAAATCTCGACCGCAGCCGACGAGATCCATTATGTACTGTATATTTTTTACTGACGTATTATACCGTCCTATTGTGCGTGACCGCTTTTATGTTATTACGTAATTACGCGTCAAACAACCGGCCGTAATAAAATCGTTAAGGCCCAAATAAATAGCGGACAGAACAAAGGGATTCTGGAAGTACACGAACCGAAATTACCTACCGAAGTTTACGTTCATCGCTTAAAGATATCCATTATGTCTCGTTGACAATTTGATTCATCTATCTTCCATTGAATCATACGTGTAATAACTCGCTCATTTTATGCTAATGGCTTATAGAGAAATGCTTTATGTGTTCTTTGTTTCGTGAAACAATAAATAAAGGCCGAGTTATTGAGACATTGCGTGGTTGCCGCGCGTAGCCATCTTGAAATACCTTTTATTCTTTCACGAACCTATTACGTTTGTTGTATTGTGAATTGTGATGTTTAAAATCTTTTCGTATTTTTGTTTAGTTTTATCATATCTTTGAGTATTTTAATCTAGTTATTAGTGAGTTAGTGATAACAGTTAGTAGATTAGAAAATAGCTTATGTAGTTAGATTTTCATGTTGTAATAGAAATAGTAAACGTAATATTGCGTTGGCGTTACCTACGCAAAATAGAATTGGAAGCTAAATTTACATTTACAATTTTTATTTCATTTGAATAGAGCAGATTTTTGTGTTTAATATATTTTCGTATTACAATACTGTTTTCGATTCACCGATCCCGCTCCATAAAATCGTGCCGTCGACAAACTCGCTGGGGATTAAGGGGGATTGTCCGAGACCCGTATTTTTATTACAATTTATTCGACGCGCACATAAAATACGCATCGAACAAATATGATGAGATTGTCAAGGACAAAAAATAAACCCAAAATTATTTCATACAGAAACCGCGCGTAATGCGTAGAAAAAATGTTTTAAAAGAAAAGCGTTTTGGGGAGGGCGAAATTGATTAATTAAATTTGCATAAGTTAGCACGCCAGCGCGATAAGCCGGGGTGGCTTAGTATAACGCGGGCGTTTCTAAATATGCGGCTAAAGTCACGTACCGCGGCCGCCTCACCCCTGCGTCCCCTATGCAAATGAGCGATCCCTGACAAATTGGATCAGAGTGGAGCCCCGTTCTCCCCAATAACTCTGCTGCATCAATTCGCTCCGTGTTCTATTCTCACTTTAAAACTGAATTGCCTTATGCGTTCGTGTCAATTGATAGAATAGAGATCTCTTCGTAGTTCGTCTGCATCATTGTCAACTCTATTGGCAACTGGGCTTGTTTCTAAGTAGGGCACTGTCCTGTTTTAGTAGTGTAGCATAGCAAAAGGCAAAAGTGGAATACAATTAGCTTGATAATATATATTTTTTTCTAAAATCAAGTTGTGATAATTAAATAAAAGTTATTAAAGTCAAGTACCACGTCGTCGGAAACCATTTTTGTCCCACTGCTGGGAAATAGTCTTCTCTCAGGGTGAAAGGACCTCAAAGTAGCTTCAAGTACCTTTTGAAATTACGGTTCAAAACACTAAAAACTGACTTAACGTGATTCCAAAAACCAAATTCCTATATAAATAACTTTGAGCTATAGTAGACAGACGATTCAAATTACTATAATATTTTCCACTGCCTGCACTTTTCCACACTTCGACTTAAAACTCAATATAGGCAGATAATCCTCCCCATGTCTGGAAGGCGACCTCATAAATACTTTACGTCGCGTTCCGTTCTCACTTTATAACTAATTCCCCTTGTCTGCGAGTCCCCCATCTGTTGTAACATAAAGCTGGAGGTATTATTTGTTAAAACGAATTAATCTTTGGAATTAACTGTCGGATTTGACAAACTATGATTTAGACCATCTATTGAGAAAGGATTTGGGTTATAATTTACATAATTTGGTAGTCTGGAACAGGAGAACCAGCTTGACCTCTCTGTATAATGAGCCGTTATACAAAAGAGATGTCAATGAAAATGGTTTTTGATTTTTTAAGTGGGGAAAGTGGGGCAATTGGGAGCGGATTGGTAGAAGAGTGAGAAAAGAGCGGTATACATTGCTTTTTTTTAAACGCGGGTGAGACCGCGCTAGATATCTAGATGCTTGTATACTTCTGTTATTATATCATCATTCAATTTGTATATGTTCTGTTGTTGCAGGTGTGTTAGTGGTAAATGTGACTTGGCGGGGAAAGACGTATGTCGGGACGCTACTGGACTGCACACGGCATGACTGGGCGCCACCTAGGTTTGTATAAATCCTTAAAATAATGGAATATAATTACTAGAACAAATGCGAAAAGTTCCTGAAAGACGTAAGTTCTGAAAAATTATTAAAAATACATTAGCTCTAAAGGTCCTCGGCTTGGGCTATATTTAGCAGCTAGGTAAAGACTAGGGATATCTATGTTGTAGGTGCTATGGGTCCGTTCACATTGGGCTGGCCCAACTGTTTTTTTTACCATCACTTACTGATAGATGTTCACACTAAGTGGCAAGAGAGGTTTGATCACATTTACTCGCTCACATTTACTCGACAGATTTATTCTCATTATAATGTGGACAGCAAGGTGTGTACGGGTGCTACGTATACAAACACCCACAAAAAAACACAAACACCCAGATCAGATACCATACATATATCATGGCATTGTGTAGACTGTAGAAAAATAAAAGGAAAAAAGACGCTTTCTACACTCACAGCCATCATCAATATTCTCCATGTCATGGGTGCCATGGACACACAGAGACGAATACACAAACACCCAGTCACATTACAGAAATCTTAACTCATCGTTTAGATATCTGTCTGGCCGGGGATCGAATCCGGAAACCACTGCGTGTCAGTCCGGTGACAGGTCCGCCACGCGGATCGTCAATACGAACTTTTTAATGGGGCTTTGTGTAATGCAAATAAGCTTAAAAGATAATATCATAGTATCAGAAACGTACACCTTCATATAGTTAACGTATATAGTTTAAATACCAAGTTGAGTGGCTGAAGGTAAGTACGTAAATGGTTATGTCTCAACCTTAATACGCAGTGGGCCGAGATTCTCTTGACGGGATTATACTTGTAAACCAATTGTCGGCACTAACAAATTGTGTGTATGATTTATTTTCTAGGTAAGTAGAGAAATAAAAGGTGGTAGAACCCTTTGTCTATGCCTATTCGCCTATTCATGCCTAATAACAGCGTTGAAAATATCAAACATTACAATGACAATTTGTTTTCAATTTGTTTCAATTGGGATTGGTTATTAATATCCAACGGCGGCAGTGACCACATAGCATCAGCATTATCTGGTTGCCCTTTTCCGATTTCTATTGCATAAATGTTATTTTATTTAATGTTTTTCTATATTTTATTCAGGTTTTGCGACTCGCCTACAGAAGAATTAGACGCGCGGACGCCAAAAGGCCGAGCGAAACGCGGGAGGGGCGCGGCGCCCACCGACATGACCAATTTCACGGAGACAAGGTCCTCAGTGCACAGTAAACTTCGGAACGGAGGGGCTAAGGGCCGAAGAGCACTCCCCTCGCCGACGCCCTTCACTCCCCCGAGACAAGACTCGAAGAGGAAACGAGCGTCCGACGCGGAAGAACGTCCTCCCACGCCGAAAGCGAAGCGCCCCCCACCTGCTCCCTCGTCCCCGCCCCCCGACCCCGTCCTCCTCGAATGCCCTGAACCGAACTGCTCCAAGAAGTACAAACACGCGAACGGTTTAAAGTATCACCGGTCACACGCGCACGGATCGCCGGATGAAGACGATAAGGACGGCTCAAGTTCGGAGCAGGAGGAACCGACGCCAGAGCCGGCGTCTCCAGTCCGACCTCCGTCAGAGCCGGCGACACCGGCAACACCCGTCAAATCTCCAACTCCAGCGAAATCTCCTGATGTGAAGAGCGACAAATCACCAGAAAAGTCTCCAGAGAAGACAGAAGTGGAAGCTTCACCTCAGCCACGGTTCGAGGAGTTCGCCACCACTCCGGAGCCGCCGCCGCAGCCTGAGAGACCGCAGACCCCGCCAGCACCTTCCACACCTCCCCCAGAATCTCTGCCAACGTTACAACCAACTCAGTTCAAGGTAAATATTCATCTTCTACACTAATAATGAAAATTGCCTAGCAGCAATTCTGAGTTTTGGTAGAAGAGTGTAGATGTCGGCTGACTTATTCTCAAGAGTGACAACTCATCTATGACTGGTTTCAAGTACAACCTCCTTATTGAATTTGGTTACAGATGTCCATAAGCGGCAGTGGCTATCTACCATCAGGTGGACTGCATGTTCGATACTACTTCAATCTTATAAATATTTTGGATCATTTCATTCGTTGCTTCAAGGCTAGCTCACGCCATGACGCAATATTTACGTCAGATGAATATGATTAATCGCTTCAATTAAAATTTACTGTTTAATTAAGCTAATATTTGTGTTATTCTATCATGGCGTCACTTTTATCACGACAATGAAACTGCCTGCGGTGTTTATTTTTTTAAATATCAGAAAAGTACATATTTTCCTGTCAGAACATTTACATTTTCGGTCTGTCGCTCGGTAAAGCTTTGTAATCATTTAGTGGTAAATGATTGAACGTAATTTGTAATTATATCATTTCTACACCACCACGGGGGCTAGCCTGCAACAGAAAATGTTTTCAGGTCTTTCTTTTTCATATCGGAATTTCTATCCTAGGCTGGCATTGTTCTTAACCGACTTCAAAAACGAGGAGGTTCTCAATATGATAGTACTTTGTTTTAAATGAATTTTAATGAATGAATTCACTTTGAATATAACATGTATGCTTAGATTAAACACTATTTTGGTTCCAGGTGAAACCCCGATCCGCGTTAATGCCGTCAGAGGAGAGAAAGTCAACAGAGTCACCCCCAGACGAGTCTCCGGGCAAGCGGCGCGCGCGGCGGTCCCCCACGCCGGGGGTTCGATCCCCCGCTTATTCAGACATCTCGGATGACGCCGCCCCCGCAGAGGGTGCCACAGACCCAGACCCCGGGCATCGACCCTTCCCTGTTTATCATCAGGTTAGTCACGTATACGATGTAATAATTATATTAACAAAACAGGTGCTTACGTATTGTAACTTAATCTTCTGAAGTATCTAAATCAATCCCAGATAAATTTAGTTTTACCCGAGGTTAACCACAGCGTGATAACCCTGAAGCTTAAGTTAGAACGCCTCGGATAAGTGTGTCTTCCTTGTCACACCCACAATCCAGAACACAGCAGCACTTAACACTTCTGCTATTGAACAGGAATACATGTGACCGTAGTGACTTCAGAATCCAACCACAAAGTTTTCTATTATCTTGGATCTTTAGCTAAAGTAACTGCGATCAACTTTCTGTTTGAAATAGGCCGATAATTTAGTTACATAAACATTTGTCTATTCACTGACAATATACAATTATAAAAATAATGTATATTAACTTCTATATCCATAAATGAGGATGTAATACTGCACTAGTGACATTAGTGCCACGCCCAAAACGATACCATATAAAATGATATTCTGGGGATGTCATTTTATTTCATTGCAGTTAGCGTGGTCAGTTTTATAATCATGACCATTTATTTCAGTACTACGGTCAGTCACCTTACCTGACGCCCACACACCCGCCGTCAGCGCCGCCCCCGGCTGACAAAGGCAAGGAAGACCTCAATAAAGGAGACCCTAAGACGGACCTTAAAGTAAGTAAATTGTTATTTTGTTATCTTCTTTTCTAAGGCTCATCAGACTTTCTGCCCCACTCCTGGGATTTCCACTCAACGATGGAAGGGTTTAGTCCACATCGCTGGATAAGTGCGGTTTGGTAGACGTCACGTATTTTACAGCTTTCAGGTATTAAGGTTTCTTTTCTTCATCACTAAAAATTGTTTCAACTAAAGGTTGGTTGTGAAAATCGAAGTATCATACTTTTATCTCTAGAAAAAAATGCTTAGAATTTTTTGATAATGGTCATTTTGACCGTAAAAATAGTGATAAATTATATTTGGCACTTTGTATTCAAATTATTAAAATACTTTATGATTTTTTAACAAAATACTTTGTGATTTTTTAAAGGATGGCAAACCGGATAGCGGTCCTCAGAAAGTGCTACCCCAGCACTTCTACCCTTACAACTACGTGCCGAATTTTCCTTACAATGTGGAACCGGGCGCGCCCCCTGGACCTCCTTTAGACGATAAGAAAGAGGATAGGTCTAAGACCACCCCTAGCCCGTTGGACAAGAGTAAGCCTAGACCAACTGAGGGCAAAGAGAACCCAGCCAGACCGAACGACAACCATCAGATCCTGAAGGAGAGCATCGAGATGAAAGCGCAGATGGGTACCTACGCCTTCCAGCGGCCGCCGCACGCGAGAGAGGAAGAGTTGAGAAGGTATGTCTTTTCTTTCCTTTTTTTACCTTTTTCGAGTTATACTCCTTTTGATGCGTTTGGGAAAATTCTGAGAAGGAATTTATAAATTGCACACGACATTATGACATTTAAAATAGACACCACAAAACTGTACCCAACGCCATCTGTAAGTAAAGCGTTAAGTTAGGCACTTTAGTGGCAAAGTTATGTGAGTTGACGGACTGATGTTGATATTACCAGCATAGATGACGTTGCTACAAAAGAATATCTATTTGATATAATTTTATTGGTAATCTTAAAAACGTGGTGTACTGGCACTTAGGATGTAATTTTTTGGATTGTTTTTCTTTTATTTTGACTAAGAAGTGCAACTTGTTACCCGCTTCTTGCTGTATTTAAATTTAAAACACAACAACATATTTTATGTGGAATAGAATGGAACAACTATTTAGTAACGAATGACGATGACTGGTCCTAACTATTAATGCCTTATCTAATGCTAGTGGCAAAAGGAAGTCCAGTTTAAACTCAATCAGAGTAGGCAATGCGGTATGAGGTACCAAATTTTGTGGTATAAACAAAACAGTGGACATAAATCTGTAGTCATTACGAATTTGCTGCTTCAACGGTTATCGTTGTGGTCAATGTGGTTAGTGGTTACACGTAATCCTAACAGTCTATGATGTCATCGGCTATAAAGTTGGGTTTCTAAACTCATGTTGTTTAACTTGTTGCAGAAACATTAGCTCACTTTAGCATTGTGGGTATCAAGAACGACACATTGTTACATATTTAGACCAATAATTTAAAGCTTGATAAAATATTGGACCTTTGAACAATTAATTGTATCAGATTGGATTATCTTAACACGTTGAGCGCCACGCGTATTTCTAAGACAATCCTGTTGAGGACACGCGCATTTCTACGCGCTGGTACTGTAGGGCCGGTGTTAGCGATCGCAGTAGAAGATCGTTTACGTTTGAAAAGTGATACCTATTCATTCATTCAACACGTTACTTGCCACGTACAGTACATTACAGTTTTATAGTTTGCATGTTACACGCTGTCAGCCAGCGATGGGTGACGCGGTCTAAACGGAAAGTCTAGTGTCAGCCACTGATGACTGACGCGGCCTAAACGGAAAGTCTAGTGTCAGCCACCGATGGCTGACGTGGCGCTCAACGTGTTAAGGCTGATACATTTTCGGACTTCTTAAGTTTTGAAGTCTAATACATTGTGAATCTTTTTGAATGATACATTGTTTGAATTGCAAAACATTACCATACATTAAGGCCAATAAATTATCAGATTTGAGGCCGATACATATATTTTCAGAATTAAGCATTGCCTGAAGCCCGAAATATTGCCACACATTTAGATTTAAAATGTCAGACTCATAGGCTGATAATAGGCTATTATCTGGGGTGAAATATAGATGTCCATGGGCGTCATTTACCACTCACCATCAGGTGAACTGCATGTTCGTTTGCTGCAGCATCATATATAAAAAAAAAATTAGAAACTCGCCACATTATTAACAGAGTAAGTGTCCCGTGGTTATAGGTACT
Organism: Spathilepia clonius; assembly: GCA_018250295.1. Lineage (NCBI taxonomy): Eukaryota > Metazoa > Arthropoda > Insecta > Lepidoptera > Hesperiidae > Spathilepia > Spathilepia clonius. The sequence continues at coordinate 9,124 of DWRA01002162.1, forward strand.
ACATGAGCTTGGAGCAGCGGCGCAAGGAGGGCGGGGGTGAGGGCAAGGCGGGTGCAGGGGCGGGCGGGGGCGCGGGCGCGGGGGCGGGGGGGGCGCCGCGGCCCGCGCACAAGCCGCCCGCCAAGGGCAAGGAAGATAAGCCTAAGGAGGAGGTCAAGGTATGATCATGTATTATGCTTATAGGTTCAAATTACTGAATATTTTTGTCTAAACTTAAAGAATTCAGTGGAAGAATACAGTTAAATAATTTTAAATCATGAGTGCATGTAACGTAGTGCATATAAAGCTTCAGAGGGTACGGGGCAAAACACCCCCTTTAAAGGTAAATGAAAAAAAAAACTTTATTCTTTCATATAAGTAGCTGCAATCTCAAATTTTCAACTAGTGGGTGTGGTGGGTGCCTACGCTACGTCACTGTTTTATAATCCCCTCCCGCCATCTTAATATATGAATTGTTACCTTGGGAATAAACTTTACACTGAATTTTATAATGATACAGCCGAGCAGAGAAGTATACAATAAGAGGTTTTATCGCTAGGCACAAGTTTTTCCACACAATCCAATTTATACACAGACGACACGACATGACTAGTTTTGAATAAGAAATGATTAATAATATTATAAATGATGATTATAAAACATTTCATCTTTCAGGTGAAGCAAGAAGGTCAGAAACCGACGACAGAGACGCAGGGGCCGCCGCCGCCCCCGACGTCGCAGTACTACTTACCGCCGTACATGCAGCCGCCGCACTACGGCGCGCTGCCCTTCGACCCCGTGTACCGCGCCCCGCTCAGCCCCATGCTGGTGGGCGGCTTCGGGGGCGGCTGGACGGTGCCCCGGTATCACGCTCCGGAAGACCTCTCGCGGCCGGGGGCGCCGTCGAAGTTGGACCTGTTGCCGGGGCATGGGGGGCAGTACTACGGGCCGCACGGGCCCCACGGGGCGCACGGGCACGGGCAGCACGGCCAGCACGCGCACGGGCCCCACGCGCCCCACAAGATCCACGAGCTGCAGGAGCACGCGAAGTCCCCGCAGGGCAAACCGCCCCGGGCGGAGGCCCCCAAGGAGCCGGCGCGCAGCCCGCCCCCGCAGCGACACGTGCACACACACCACCACACGCACGTCGGCCTCGGATACCCGCTTTACCCGCCGCCATACCCCGGTAAATGAACCTATTAAAAGTTTACAACTAATGCCCATTATTAATAAGCAATTGATCATTTACCTATTATTATTTATATTCGCTTTGATGTTAAGAAGATCAAAACACCATTATGGGATAAGGATCTTATATGGACGAGATTGGTCATTTCTGAGTACATATTACCGCCCCGAGCTTGTATGCGACTATTCGTCGCTAATATATTGTGGTGTGATTGGTTGCAGGGGCTCGATAGCATAGGGGTAACGAACGGGACAGTCCCGCGCAACCCGTGTAGCTCCGCTATGAAACGGTTCGGGAGTGTCGGCGGGCACTAATGGAAGCTTCTGTTTGCAGCGGCAGCCGTGCTGGCCAGCACGCAGGCGGTCGTCAACTCCTTCCCGACGCCCCCCAAATGAACCGGCGGAAGCGACACCTTGAGGACTCTCCCCGAAACTACCGGCGTCCCCCTTCCGCGCCGAGCGGAACCGAGTGCGGTCGAGCGGAGCCGAGCGCGGCCGAGCGCTGCCGAGCGGAGCCGACGTGACGGACGGTGACGTCACGTGTGCGATCATTTTGACAGTGACGTGTCGAACTAGAAGTGATTTCACTCGGAAGTTAAATTTTATGCCAGTAGCCATAATTATACACTGTGATCTCGCGTAAGCCACGAATCGTGTAGGTGTGTGATGTGCGCTTTGAATGTTATAGAATGTGTCCGAACAGATAGTTACCTGAATTCTTTTATAGCTGGAGAGTGTTGTGTTGTGGACTCCAAGTGGATGTTGTGAACTGTAGTGTGCCGGGGCGGAGCCTCCGGCGGGCACGTCTTCGTTTTGTAATATGTTGACTAGTGAAAGCACAAACTAGTTTTGTAAATATTAGTGTTACATGTAAATTACATTACTTGTTAGCGTTCCGTACGAATGGATCAATGTAATATACGACATCGAATTCTCTGGTTCTCCCCGGGCGTTGTACTGATGTTTGAAGCCCCGCGATACTTCGCGCCCGCAGCCGAGTAAGATCTTTATTTATGAAAGAGCATTCCACAGAAACAAAAACGAGCGTACCTAGTTTTAAAGTTAAGGTTTAATTATATATTTAAGTAAGCTAGAGATAAGTTTAAAGGCGTCAATGTGATCATAACAATATGAGTCGTAGCGTGCACAAATCGTACTCTGTCTCGATAATACTGAGGAACGACTATTTATATTATAACGTAGAGAGCATCCTATAGAATCGTGGAGTGTTTGATATCGCTGTGCGTATATGTATGTCTGGCTTTTAATGATAACTATAAAATCTCATAGTCCGATACTCTCAAATACAAGGGATTAGTATTTCCGTACCTTCGATACTGCACCATAGTTAAGAACTACATTTTATGGGGTCATGACTTTTGTTCAAGTATAATATTAACTCCTGAAATGTTCGTATATGAATTATTGTTTACAAAACTAGTCTTCCAGTTAAACGTTTGAAACAGACTGTTGTAGTCCCAATATTTGTTTGCATTTGGAGCCCTATTTATTTCAGTCACAGAACCACAGATTTAAATCATTGTCATAAGCTGCTATATTGTTTTTTACAAAATGGACGAAGTAAAGTCACTGAACTGATATTAATCATTTAAAGTGAATTTTTGAGAAAGAAATGTAAGCCATACCTACATAAAAACCTCTTAAGGATCTTTTCCTGCCGCGCGTGTTTACGTCCGCATGCGTGTCCCACGCACGCATAAATGAACTCGCTGCAAACTGTTGCTAAATCCGTGTGCGAATTGAACAATAAGACGCAAGTGACTTGTATGCATAAACACGTGCGACAAGAAATCCGCCCTTAATCTCTTTATTGGTCTCAGTGTCGAGATTTTTTTTAGATCCATGTTACATGAGTGATTTAAATCTGTGATTTAAACTTGTTTATTAATATTACTTTGTTCGTAGCAATGAAATAATTCCCGGGGCACCTATTTTTAAGTATAATATCGTAAAAATTGGAGCGAATCGATGTGGAATGGAAGAAAATGACTGCCAATGTCGATTGATGCATTTCAATTTAAGTAGTGAGGTTTTTAACACGTTAGAGTTTGTCATAAATACCTACGTGTAGTAAATTGCTATACTTTGACATTTTAGTCAATGTACGCGTGTACCTGTTGAAGAATATGAATGAATAATATTGTTAATTTAAAAGAGAAATGCGGGGCCTAAAATATTCTTTACCTATATAACATTATTCAATAAACCAGTGATTTTTCCCTTTGTCGATCTTCTACTTTTATTTCTATTGTCTTTGAAAGACTAAAGTGGTTTTTTAAATATTAGAATCAATTCTTTTTAATCTATTAATTAAGAATTTGCATGAAGAGGTAGGGTAACAAGTAATCTACATAATATCAATCCGCCAAATTCAATTACCATCATTTTTAAGATATCAAACAAATTTTATGCTAAGTGCTTCCAGTCATTTTCAAATATTGTTTTCTCTGTTCAAACGAATGTAAAAATGATGGAAATTGGACAACTACTTTCTTACTTATTAATTTCAATTATTTGTTCCTTTATGAGGGTGTTTTAACAAGTCGCAGTTGTGTATTTTAATATTGTATCTTGCTAAACAAACACCATGTCATTATAATGTCGGAAATCCTCTGCTCAGTAAGTGCACCCAAATTTTTGTATTGTTATCAAAGAAATATTTGTAAGATTTAACTTTATAATACAGTGCCTCGTAATATCCACGTAGAACCCTACCTTTCCTTTACATAAGATTGATAATTCGTGTTCATTTTAACTTGTAAAGATAATCCGCATTATTTATAGTAATATGTACTGAAGTGAACAGTTGTTATTTTTCAATGTGATAAAGCATAGCAAAAGCTCAGTGAAGTAAATTCATATAAAAATATTTCTTAAATTGAATTCAAAAATGAACACCATGCATCTTTTACTACAACGAAGTAACAAAAAATATTAATGGCAACCTTTACAAATGCTTATTTGAGTATGAACTAATTTATTTATGCAACATAATTTTATTTAGCATAACAGAAATGTTAATTTTATATTATGTTAATAATGAATTACAATTACATCACAGTACATAAAAAATCGATATTTATTTTGGTTTATTACCATATAAAATGTCTGTAATTCAAGTACCCGAAGCGAAACATGAAAAATGTCTAACAGCAACTTCGAAAACATTGAAAAAATATCAAATCTCATTGAAAATGACTTTGACTGAGCTTTTGCCACATTGAGAATTGTTCCATTGTTAAAAAGTTGTTCCAGTAACGATCTAAGTGTTCATTTCGCCTAAAATAGTATGATTGTTGATTGAGAGCATGAGCGAACATGATCTCACCCAGCGCTACACCGTCGACGGATAAATAGACTGATGTTTGATTTAACTGAATGCGCGCGAAACGCAGTTACGTTACGCTTTCATTATTTTATAACGGTACCAGTGGCCACTCGGTACGACATCGTTTATCTATAATTGTATCGATATGTATCAATATTTGTGTATTTTTTTGATGTAACTAAAGCCAAGTTTGATTTTTCTTAGAAAAAATTCGAGACGTTAAAAAAGGAATAATAAAGATAAATTATTTCTTACAATGTGTTTTATTTCGTAAAAGCCTTATAAATATTAATACACTGTTAAAGAAATCGTACATAATGCTTTACAAATATTGACTAGTAGAAAATATTTAATGGATATTTTTTGCAGTAAAATCACAAAACATATCCAAAATTCTGATATAATCTAAAAAATCCAAATTTATTAAAGTCCAAAAGAATTACAACTTATTGATGCAAATGAAAATAAATGGTAACTTAACATTAACATACAAAATACACGGTGCAATAAATAGTTACAATTTTATTATCATTAAAGCTTACTTCCGAATAAATTACATAGGTACATTAAAATTGGTTAAAAAAGTGAAAAAAGGTCACTACAAAGTTTAGTGTAAATGGTCAAAATCGTCATCGTAAAGTCAATTGATAACAAGGTACAAACATTTCTTTGGTTATATTTTGTAACACATTAATGTAGGTACAAGTTAGTAAGAAATTGGTGCACGTAAAGTTTGGTATCAGTTAGTAAAGTCGCAATTAAATAACCGTACATTTGTTAATAATAAGCTTAAAATTATTTACTTGTCATTAAAATTAATGAGATCTTAGAACTTAAATATAAACGGGTTGATTTTTTTTGACACATGCTGTGATATTCTGACGTCATGCGCTGTCAGAGTGACAGCGGTACTGTCAGTTGTGTGCTACCCACTGGCGACGACGGACGTCACTCAGTACTCGGTTTTCATATGGCTACCGGCGGGGGCCGAAGTCTACCTGGCGCGCGCCAGGGTATATTTTTCTGCAAAAAAATGGGTTGGGTTTATT
>DWRA01002163.1:0-14685 GCA_018250295.1 Spathilepia clonius
ACCACACCCTTCAAACCAGAAGACAGCAGCGCTTAACACTGCTGTTATTAGGCAGAAAAAAGTGTGGCGGTGGTGCCACCGGAGACGAACAACAAAAGGGTCTACCACCATTAAAGCCTAATTTCTTAAAAGGAATTCTCAGTATGAAATAACGTGTAATCTAACGTCTAAAGCGTTTTCAATGGTTTCTTTCGTTATCAATTTAAGCTTGATGGATTAATATTATCTAGCCGCTTTTGTAGGTGGAAACAATATCCGTTGAACTAATTGAAAATGGCGCCCGACGGACGAGACACTGCTTGTATTTCTCAGAAATAATTTGATGTGAACCTAAACTGTCTTCATAGACTAACATTTCTATTAATACATTTGTGTACAGTTTTCCTCTTCTGAAGGATTTGAATACCTATTATTTTAGTATCTACTATCATTGTGTAACCAGAGAAAACACTTTTGCCAAGGAAATTGCAGATTTTTTAAAATACAATGGTTCACTCGCAGAATATTTTAGAAATCCTTCATTATAGAAAATAATCGGGATACGCAGAGAGAAAACGCATTTGTCTCGTCGGGGACTTCATTGAGATACTATACCCAGCTTTTGAATTCAGCACTTAGATCTCTATGTAACTTAATACTGGTTTTCCATATTAGAAGACATATTGCTTAAGACAGTTTCGGTCAGTAACTGAATAGAACATATTTGTTAGGATTTAGGACAATTCTGTTATAACTAGGTACTTATACCTCGACAATTACGTTGCCCAAGATGCCTGATGCAAATTATTATTTATACTTATATTGAAAAAAGCTACAAAATAACTTAGCGTGTGGTCGTCTGTCTGGTGGCCAAATATCCACAAAATAAACGTGTAGGATTTATGTACGTAACTAATGGCCCCAGTTCGGACGCCGTGGGGAGTGCCGCGCCGGCCGCCGACCAATGGCGGCCATGCCTTCAAATTATTCGGAGTTTACACCACTCAATTAGAGTGGATTATACAAACGCACTAGCAGGAAAGTCATTTAATGTGTTATGAGATAAAATGAAGGACGTCTGGGTCGCAGACTACTCGCACATAAATCATGTCAATTGTACAAAGCCACAGTATTAAAAAGAAAATTTAATCATCGAATATAAATTTATAATAAATTACACGGGTTTATATGTGTGTTTTATATTATTTTATTTTGTTTACAGTAGTAGAGACATAATATTTGCAGTGACACATTTGCTATCAATAGGTACCTAACTGAATCACTGATAGTCAAGAATCAGTGATGACCTAGTGGTTGAAACTCTGCTCCTCATTTGGGCGGTCTGAATTTCTTATCCTAAGCACACGCCCCTGATTATTTAAAGCTGTATATATTAACACTTACTTGGACGGTGAAGGAAAACATCGTGATGAAAAGTTCTCGAAAGATGTGTAAAGTCTACCAATTCGCACTTGGTCAGTGCGGTAGACTATGGCCTAACCTTTCTCACGATGAGCGGCCAGCTTTGTTACAGTAACGACTAGATGTTTACTCTATCTGCGTTGTCAATGATGATAGTATATAAACAATATTAATCAAGTTAAAAGCCTCATTTACGATTAATTTATTTTATCTTTTTAAATAACTATGGAAAAGTTAATAAATACATAATACTTAAACTACATAACGCAGTATTGTGTACATAACTAATTGTGTAGATACTACATATCAGGATTTAGGATTAGTATTCATTACGTAACCAGTAAATAGCGAATTAATGTGCATAACAGTGTAATCTGTGTGTACCGATACTATATGAGTTACGCGTACAAATCCACATAACAATATCGTGACCAGCCAGGATGACACATCTACAACTCTCCCACGAAGTTTTTGTCAGTCGCCGGCGCCAACATGACACACTCGCGCGCCTCGCGACCCAACCACCGCCGCGGGACGTACATGGGGATATTCACATTATAACTAAAGCAGCAGATGCGACGGTGGCATAGCAGGAAGTAACGTGCTCTCGGGCCGAGATCTATTGAATCAATCCGGAACATACTGAATCACGGTTCCTAGTAAATATTGAGTCACTTCGGAAGCACATCCACGGTAAAGCCACAAGAACACAATTATGAATGGACCGCGTTATGCAATTAAGATATATTACTCATTATGGCAGAAAGTAGGCTGGCAGTGCGGATATAAAACTGAAGTTTCGGCCGCATGTTTATTAAATTGATTATCACGACTGAGTAATTCTCTATCATAGAAAGTTTCAACTGCTTAAATGCACTCATTACGACGGCTCTAAGCGGTACGAATCCAATCAAAATGAATTAGATGTAAGTCAACACTAAACAGAGTTACAATTTAAGGCCCTGGTTGAATTGAATTGTACTTCTTATCATTATATTATACTGTTGCATAAAGTCACCGAATAAGATATTTATAAGGAATTCGGTGACAAACTATTTAATAATTTTGTTTTCATCTTTTGAGCATCGAATTCCAGTGTTTTGGCGCGAACTCGGCGCATTCCCGCGCGCCACGCGCCACTTACTCACGAGTGAATCACTAATGATGTTCGCGAATTTGATTTCCCACGTTACCGTAATGATGCCGATTTGTGCCGCTTCACACTCTCAAAGTCGTAAAATATTGTCCTTTTAATGCGCGTATTTAAATCACAACCATTTTAATTGGATTGTTGCCCATTCTTTACATATTAGTCAGATAACACTAAAAGTTTAAGGAGGTGTTCAAATTGCTCTAGGATGATATATGATTAGGGCAATAAATGTGTATGTGAAGCAATAATACATTATCCATCCCGGATTAGACGCTAGTCGACTTTAAATTTGTCGCCCTTCACAGGAATAGGTCGGTGAAAAAGAAGCTCTTCTTATTTTTATAATTTACACCTGTGCAATCTCTGACGTAAATCAAAAGTTGGTGAAAAAAATATTTCTGGAATTTTGCCCCCTATAAAAACACGAATGAACCTAAGTAAATTAAGAGGCTGCATCCGGCAGTGGCACGTGCGATCGTCCACACGGTGTAGAGATCTTATAGGCGAGGACTGCAAACTGTAGTCGAGTGCTAGCATCGATAAGTCCGATTCCCAAGACACTCGTAGAAACTGTATGGGCAATGAACGAAATACGCGGTGTTTTATAGATAAAACACCCCAATTTTATAAGTTCGCGTTGTTTGTATTGAGATTTAAAGATTGACTTAAATTATTTACCTAAATTTGGTTAATTCTTCAAAATGACTAAACTTTAGCTTTAATTTTTAATAGGATTTTAGTTAATTCAAATAGCTTGAACGTAAAACAGAAATAATAGGAAATATGATGGTTTAAAAGGACTTAACGCAAAACTTACTGTATAATTCTTAACGTTTTAATATGTTAATAAATCTTAAGTTGGTAAATCCAAGTTAAGATTTAATAATAATGTTTACTCCCTTACAAAAATATAGAGAATATACATTCTAAAGAATATGGAATGCAGATTTAGTTAAGTCAGTGGTGCAATGGAGGCTAGGTATGCGTCCGCGGACAAATAAAACTAATTGGATACTTGCATAGCGGCCAGCTCGACGATCCCGCGCTCGCTTTGGGAGGAAAACTATTGGATTATACACGATTAATACATATCTATAAGTGATAGAATTCTTCGAGCTTTGCTTGCGGAACAACAACCACACCATGGCCGTCAACGAACTTTTTGTTTCGCCAACTAAATTTTCAGTTACATAATTTGGACGACACAATTACCTACAGATGTTTTTGGGCTACCTATTCCTCTAGAAAGTTACCCTAACGGGACTGTACGCTGGCTTGCTGTTCCATCTATGGAAAACAATATTCAGATGCGCTTAGGTATGTAGAGCTTTCTTCAACTTATGGCCATTAAATTAAAAGACTCCAAAGTTTGTACAATAAACATTTATCGCTTTACGAAAAGAATCTATACGAGTAATGGCATGATTTTTGATACATAGTTACTTTTACGAAATAGACAAATAAATTTGTACCCGTATTACATAATTCCTTATAATTGCTACGGTGGATTGATAAAGGAGCTTCCCTGAGCGCGCCGCCGAGCTCTGCTCGTGGACAGATGGAAAGTTCTTACATGTAATAACTTGTGTTAATAATGAATGTCGTATCAAACAAACATATATCCTATACGGTTCTGAGCTTATTATTTGGGAAGACTCAGCTGCGAATCTCGTGAATTTAATCCCTTGACCGTGTCCTAGGGCATTGACATTACTCATGAAAAAATCAATTAATTAAAAACCGTTAATATAGAATATTTTATTATGCACTACACTTAGATCTTAGCCTATTGGCCAAGAAGAAAGGGAGTGCGGTGCGGCAGCTTTCGCTGAAGACCACCCGTTTTCAGTCCTATGAGCCGACGTAGGCGAATTTAAGAGAAACCAGTTCCGATATTTAGGACTCGAGAAATATATGCGCTCTGTATGATCATCTTATGAGAGAAACCACTCAGAGGAATCCCTCGCCAGCGAAAACCGATGTTGCAGGGCCGCGAACGTAATCCCTTCATTGCCCATGGCAGGAAGGGCTCCAAAATCTTTTATGGCTTATGCTATGTTATTCAATAATGTTATTAGTATTATGTTGCAATGATCCAGCAAGGTTCGTGCAAGTACAAATTATCATATTTAATTGTACGTTGTAAGATCCAATAATATGCGCGAGCGGTAAATATTTAAGTTTGAATAAAAAATACTCATTTAAAAGTAGATGTCACGTTTTTATGTTTATAAAATATTCGTTCATCATTTTAATTTAGCCGATTTATGTCAAAAATTGTATACCTATAATGAGCCTTCGTCAGTACACTGTACTGGATTTACAGTTTGGCAAATGGATGCTTGATGCCAGCTGCCCGATGGTAGGAAGCGCCGTAGGTGTGTCGCGTAAATATTTGCACACACACCATCACAAATGGTTACTAAACGTCATTTTTCACTCTAGAATAATCTTTGGTACGAAGTCACAACGAATGTTTAATTTCATAATGTTGCTCGTAATTTTTATTTTCAGGTCCAGGTCACGATGATGAAAATTACATAACATTAAGAAATACCGAATCTCAGATCAAATTTCCCGAATTGTTTAGAGAAGGAATATCCTCGTGTAAAATAAATTACAGTCTTACGAGTGCTTTTATCACTCCATAATTCATAGTTATGTTTTATGTACAAAATTTATCTAAATACTGAGTACATAAGTACTTTTTGATAATATACAATCTGGTTAATTGTACAATTATACAATTGTTTGTTTCACTTATCTCATTGCCGGACTAAATACTAATTAGAAGTAGAAATGTATTTGTTCTTCTTATATAATTTTGAAATACTCGACAGTAAACCGCTGACAAAGAGAGCCGCAACTGGCTCCTCGCTAGGTAACTGGTAATTACGGTGGTTTAGTTCGATACAAGTGTTTATTTCCGAGAAGCGTACTGAGTCAACGAGATGAATGGCGAGCGGCGGCCGCGCGCCGTGACTCAGCGACTCGATGCGCATCCATTGATAAGTTTTTGGCGCGAATGCATACTTATCAGTTTATTGCTATCAAATAGTACAGGTATTAAGGAATTATCAAATTTTACACATTAATGTTTAATTAATAATTGTAGTGACGCGCAGGTGCTTGATAAAAGATAAAATAGTTTGTACCTAAAATTATACGTAATCACAGGAAGGTAGTATAAATGCATTAATCCTATGCTTACTACAACCTACTACGTTTATTTACGTTGTATTTGGCTTTTGCATATAACGTAGGGAATGTTGTGACTGTGTATTAGTAAAATATTTACAGACAACGCTTACGTAAATAACAATGGGAGGGTAACAGTTAAAAGTAGCACACTAATGTTATGTAGGGTCTAGCCGGCTGACCCTATATTGATGAAATTTACCTAATATGAAAGGAATGCATTATATCAATAGAAAAAAATTGTCCTCCAGGATGATACGAGACTTTTGTAGAAATTTACTCATTCCACGTAAAATTACTAATGTTCTCTTCCTTACGATCAACACGACCGACATCATGGCGTAACTATAATTAATAATCAAGATATATACCACAATGTAGTAAATCCTTAAAAACAGTATTAGCATTTTTGACTCGTAATTAATAAGATCCCTAAGCTCGTGCGAAATAAAGTTTGTCAAGTAGTTTAAGTTATTGCTGACCGTGTTCTGCGTGCGGCGGCTGCGCGGAGCTGTGCGCGGGCGCCTGGTGCTCGGGCAGCGGCGGCGGCGGCGCGCGCGTGCTGCACGTGCGCCGCCAGGATGCGCGCCGCCTCGCTCTCGCCCTCGCACACCTGCGCGACATCGCACTGCTTTACACTCTCTCTAGCCAGTCACTAGCCACCGGATACCTGTACATGTACTAACGTGACTTAACCCGAACGACCGACTAGGAGTTTAATCTTAGGCCAAGACGGGAAGAAAAATTTTGGCTACCAGTAAGATACAACAACGAATTGGTCGAAATAATGGGAACTAATACTAATGACTAAATGCAAATATAACATATGGTTATGCCCAACATTGTGTATAATGGTTGACAAACAGATGATTTTTAGGAAGTGTAATTGTTCGACTCAGTTCGTACCGTATAGAAGGGATAACCAGAAGCATATGATGTTGCTCTATATTGTAGATCGCTTTGTTATAGGCAGGGTGCGGTCTACACAAGCCACTATCAAAAATCCTATTTGAATATGGATAAAAATATGTTGCTACCCCTGAAGACCAAGTTGATAATGGGTCTTTCTTGCGATACATGCAGTTGCTTTAACGCGATTAAACAAGTGCGGTGCTGATTTCGTAATTTAGATGCCGCAAGCGCCTTAATATTCTTCATGGCAATTGCATGTTACTACGTAATATTGCGCTTAAACTGACATTTTGCTTTCTTGTAAAAGCTTCATTTTCCTACTCTATGCTCATATCGTTTTATGAACTCATTAGCATTTAAGTAGATACTTATATCAACACTCTTCATTTAAGGCTTTTATATGTTGGTACCTACTAAATCTTACAAATGTAATCTAATCAATCGAATCAAATCGGATCTTATCTATCAAAATATATCTGAATTAGTTTTAATGACTCTGCTTTGGTTGGCAACCTATAGGTATACCACGAGTTAAACATTAAAATCAAAACGAAATATTTTTAATCAACATAGGTTCTTTACAGAATTCTTTATGAGAATAATGTACGTGCGTATTGCCGTGGAGGATGGTAATGGTAACCACAACGAGCGTATCTTTGACAATAAATGAAGTTTACTACGTACTACATAGAGTGTTGCTATAGGTATCCATCTATTTCTGAGCTAAAACTGCTCTGCAATTTTCAAAGAATGTTTTTAATGTTCTATATGTATACTGTAGGTAAGGTTTTGTCAATAAGTAGAACAAATTAATTATTACAGAATTTCTTTTACAGAATGGTGAGGATAAAGTGAGTGCAGTACCTGCAGCCAGTCGTCGGGTGTGAGCTGCAGCAGCGCGGGCCCGGCGCCGGGCAGCAGGCGGCGGCGCGGCGCCCGCACGCCGAACGTGCGCGCCGCCCACCGCACCCAGCGCAGCACGTCGCGACGCTCCCATTTCTCAGGATCTGACAAACAATCGCTCTCTTATACTAACTACACTCGTAATACGTTACTATCTGCCAGGCACAGGTGGTAGAGAACGAAGAGTTAGGGAGGCCGGGCTGCCAAATTGTGTGTTGATGTAACAAGCTTTCAAAAAAAGTATTATATAATTGTTTTTCTTCTTGTTTTCCTTTTTTAAAATCCTTCCTTTTCTCCTTCCTTTTTTACATATTTGATAACATAATAGATTTTTTTACTATTGCCAACATAATTGCCAACTACACGTTGATTTCATATAAGTCAAACATTTTGAAAGTCACTAAGCTTTCAATGTACGATTTGATTGTGATTAAATGGTGAAGACGGGGACAGGCTGGCTTACCTTTTTTGTAATGAAAGTAACAAACGGGTTCATACTCTATCTGATGATATGCCGCCCATGGACATCTATAATCGACCCCAGATATGATTAGTATCCCGGTGGTCGGACACAGATGCGTTTATATCCCTTAGGAGTGAGTTACCGTTGTTATTATTACGTAGAAGTAAAGGCATGACGGTGGTGCCACCAAAAACTAAAAAGGATTTTACTTTCTATTTTCAGTAGACCAAATTTGCATTTATAAGCTACATTGATATAAGAATAGGAATAAAACAATAACCACATAAAATACGTACAAATAAAAATTAAAATTAGAATCAAGTGTGAACAGACTCCTGATGTAGAAACTTGGTTTACGTTTATAACATTTGTTTAAGTGTGAGCAAATGAAATAGTAATTAACTTTTTTGTTTTTTATTTATTGTAATAGTTACATCGAAACGCCTGTAGTATTTATATTGAATACTTAAATTCTAACAATGACAAATGTCTATAAATTAAATTTGTATCAGGAGTTTCGATTACTGAGTATTTGATAGTAAAGCTGCTGACGTGAACAATTTACGAAAATTTTATAGATACGTAGGTTACAGATACGTGGGAGATGTTTAGTTTCTGTATCATCGGAAATTGTTCTAACTAGAGCAAACAACGTGGTGTATGAGTTTCCATAAAAAAACTGCTAGGCACAAAAGTAACCTGTTAAATTTTTTCGCCAATCTAAAGAAAATTTACAGTAGATGAACAATAATGGAGAATTATAAATCGTTGGAATCGTTCAATTATTAGATTCATTTGTACAGTAGGTTTATTTTTTAATTACCGGTTATTCTTAAGTAACCCCTGTTCACAGGTGGCTGAAATATATAAGTACTAAAATGTTTGTTATACTGGATAACATGGGTTTTGAAACCATATTTCTTATTGTACTTCAGTAGCTTTGCTATACTAAACCAGATGTAGAGCTTCTTATGGGACACAACATGAGTTTTATTTTCTTTCAATTACTTTTCGAACCCTCGTCATATTTTCATTTTTTTTTTCATTTTTTTTAATTTACTTCATTACCAACTAATGACTGAAAGTTATTCATCTGATTATTTAGTCAGCCTTGTAAGAATGTATATATAAATATTGATTGCATTACAGCTAATGTTAAGTGAGTTCAATAGACATTTGACGAAAATCCCAATTAATGAATCATGAATTGTTTATCTTTATCGTAAAAATTACCGCTAGTTACTAAACATAATTATGTACCTATATAAAATTACATTTGAAGAATACTTTAGGCTATAATTAATAGTCTTAATTCATTTCCCTATATCATATTGAGTTTTTACTAAATATATAATATGCTTTATTGTATTCGAATACATATTTAGTGTTGAATGCATTTACAAATCATAATATCGATATTTTAAATTATTCAATAATTTTGATATTTTAATATCGACATCAATGTGGTAAATAAAATAATACGCTTTAAAATATACTACAATTAATGACTCTACATTGTCTACAGACAATTTGTAGGCTGAAATAGAGTACAGATACTAAAGTAATAAATAAAAAACCTTATCATTTCGAAAGATTTTGTTATTGTTTAGGTTCAATAAGGTTTTCGGTGTTAATTTGCCGACGCAATATCATAGGTAAAACATCCTTTTTTTAATGTCTAGATTACGTCTACTACAAATATATAAGGAATTTATTTACCGAGTCCTGGTTTATAAGTTTTATTTATTCTATTTTCTTCCACGAACTTTTAACCGCCCTTTTTTAATGTCGATTTAAAATATTAGTTACATAAATATTGTTCTTAATCTTACGTCGTATTATGTGAAAGTTTTTAAACAAGTTTTATTAAATTTAACTAATTAATCAAATTACCTTTACAGCTACTAACGACTATAGAATCATTTCTATAGTAATCGGATTGGATTTTGGCATTAGTACAAGTTCACTGAAAGGCATATTATTTACCTTTAATGTGGTCCCCGACGGCCCTAGGCCTAAATGCAGGATGCATTCTACTAATACAATACATTATATTTATTGAAAATAACATGGATTTAGATTGATTAGTCTTATTATTAAATTGGGTGATAAGATTTAACTACTTTTTTTTATCAAAAACATCCTAAAATTTATTGATCCAAAAAATATTGAAATCAAGGATAAATGGATGTTCGAAAACAACTGTTACCAATACTATAGCCATGTTGTAAATAAGTATTTTACAAAATTTCCATTGGGAATGATAGGTGTAGGGGTAAAATTTAATATCCGGTTTCACCTGGATCAGAAAAAGATCTATAAAATCTTTGAATCACTTACCTTACAACACTATTACTCACAGTTGCAACATAACCTAACTGACTTCTCAAACTTTTGAACCATATGAGTAAAAAGTTATTAATAAAGTATTTTGAATAAATACACATAACATTGTTAATGAAGTTCAACTTGCTTAATTCTTCGTCTTAAATTTCTTTCTTTTCACATACGAACCGAGTGGCACGGACGAAGAGTTAATGGTTAAATGTTTAGTTAGTAGAGCACCACAAAAATATTAGACCACTTCAGATCCAGTGATGCATCTCATTGAGCGGCCTCATTAAATCACACAAGTAGCACACGACATTTACCGCCAGGAACGGTTTCATCCCCCGAGTCGGTGTCGGAGTCGGCGGGCGAGGGGGTCGCCGGGGGCACGGGGGTCCCGGGCTCCATGCAGGCATGTCGGGGGGCCAGCGCGGCGGCGGTCCAGGGCTGCTGTGGCGCGGCTCTTGCAGCTCGCGCTCCTCAAACACTATAGGAGGCCGCGCGACCTCTCGCCGGTTTTTATTCGCGATTACGCGTCATTGGTGTGACGTCGGCGATTCGTCAGCGCCGCGCAATTGTGACGAGGAAAACGTATTCTGGGAAGCTGCGGCTGCAAGCGGCTGCTGCGTCGCCCGACCGCCGACCCTCCACCGCCGAGATGAAAGCTCACATTTACTATGAGCCAGACACTCGTATGTCACACGTTGCAGCAGTATAGTGTTGTGTTAGTACTCAAGTGTTGTGAAGTGACACATCTATCTGTTTTGTTCATATGTTTAATTTAATATGTAGTGAAAGGCATGTTAGCTATTATTACATGCTACGTTCCCTACTTTATCTATTAAAATAACCACTGTAACATTGACCTGGTGACTTTTCAGTTAACTGCATGGCAAAATGGTTTAATTATAATGGAGATTTCCTAAATTGTTTATTGGCCCTGATTTATTAACGCATAGATAGAACTTTTTTCTGCTCTTTGAAACTGAACTTTCTCAAAAGTTGCATCATTTTTAATCAATTTAGTACAGATTTAGAACAAGTCCATATTTTTTAGAACTCTACATTTTTTAAACATGGTTCAATAGTTTATATTTTCAATGTTTATTGAATCCTTATAAAATGTACACGAATAAATGAAATGTTACAATAATAGGTTTTTATTAAATGAATAAAATGAAATGAAATTAAATAGAAAAAATAAATTATAAAATCTGTCTATCAATAAAGTATATTCAGAAAAGTGTCAGGAATGTACTAGCACTTCACATTTGTCTTTTCACGTTGATATCTCGTAAAAGTTACTGTGAAACTGTATGAAACGCATAACGAAGGATATATTGAAGGTCGTATACATTTTCCTAATTCGAATGAACCACAACCACTGGTAGGTTAGTCGACATCCACACTTCCACCGAAACCCAGAACTGCTTCACGCTAGGATTAGGTGTTGCTATGGTACCTCTTCGTTCAAACCATACTAGCTCTACATTTCAAGCTCTAGATAAAATGTGGTGTTCCAACTCAAGTCCTCAGAGGTAACAACTTATCTGCAATCAAAATCAGTGTTCCAGTCTCATCGGAAATCTCTTAGAGATATCTGTGAGTGGCAATTACCATTTAGGGTGGGGCGGGTCAAGTGCAAATGAGCTGCTTCCATTATTTAACACAATATTTGTGTTGCATAGAAGGTAACCCGATAAAAGGTAACTATTTATAACTGTGACTTGGTCACGGCGGAGTATACATATACCCATCAATGGGTTTTATAAATTGTATATGAATAGTAATATATATTAAATCTACTTATCTTACACATTACGGTAACCTGCACTGATCCAATATTATATTGTTGTAAGCAATAAATAAAATAAAATACATGAGTATAAAAGATAATGAAAGGTAAAGGTATATAATATCTATTATTGATATTATTTCTATGTCTTAAGGCATCAAGACAAACAATCACAAACAGACTGAGTATACACAGTCACTAAAACCACTAACTTATAAATAATTCAAGTAAGTACCCTACATTTGGTGTGGTGGAAACTAGCGAGTCTACCTATCTGCGCGGACATGTAAATAATGCGGTGGGGAAACCCGCGCACTGAGGCGTTTTTCTTTTATTTCCGACTAAGTTAACAAATACAAATAATACTACTTAACTTGAGACTTAAATGTTATACACACAAAGTGTTGAATCGAGTCCACATGTCACACAGTAGGTAACCCACCTTTACGTAGCGCTGTTACGATCTGTGTTCAAATAAAGTTAAAGCATACTATATTTCGATTTTTAACCGAATTGTTATAACTTGCTTTTATGTATTATGTGAAGTGGTTAACACCTATCAATCGATTATCCTGGCACCGACAGTGTTCATTATTTCGCATTTGGGTGTATCTGTTTATACAGGAGATTTTTTCGGTCCTCGTAAATATTAATATTTTAATATACATTTAAAGCGCATATCTATTGATATTTATTAAAACAATAAAAGTTAGTTCATCTAAGAATGAGTAACTTTATATACCATATATTGATAAAAGTGTGGGGATCCTGGGAGCTGACATGTCGTGGGACATGCTGTACCTGGGTCATTTGGATGTTAAGGCCAAGGTGGGCATCCTGAACAAAGCTAAGCGGTACTTCGCTGCTGGGCAACTTCTTCTGGATCTTCTTCTTCAAGGATCTCTGATCGGTTAGAACCTTTAAGTTTGCGAAGGGACATAGGTTCCCCTTGTGTGTTCTACCGTACCACACGCCTTAGGATGAAGTTCCATTCTCATCAGCTGGACTCGTGGCGCCGAGTGTTCAGTTCGGTGTGTGTTCGGTTTGCACGGACGTTTTTGCCACGAACGTGCAAAATGTGAAATGAACTTCCTCCTGAGGTATTCTCGGCGCGCTATGACATGATGCTCATCAAAAAAGGTGCAAAAAGAGCTCTCCTCCAAAGCCGGCCGATACATTGGCGACCCCTCTGGTGTTGCAAATGTCCAATCGACGGTGACTACTCTCTATCAGGTAGCCCGTCTACTTTATCGTAAGGTAATATATAAAAAAAAACCTGTCATGCCTCTCTTCAAATCTAAATTGAAAAGAGTCCTTAAGTTGGTTTATTTTCTAAAAAACATTATTTTCCTAGTAACTAGTCCGTAATTATGATATCCGCAACGTATCTGTCGTAGAGTTTACGTAGAGCCCTTGTGACATATGGACTTGGTTATAGATATCCATGGACGGCAGTGGCCACTTAGCATCAGGTGGGTACACTGCAAGCTCGTTTGTTACTTTTCTTTTGTTAAAAAAAATTGTTAATATTTAAAGTTGTATGGTATATATAATAATTTAAAAGATTATTGAACTTTATATTTGTATTGCGGCGACATCATTGCTGTACCTACTCTTGATCTGCAGGGTACGGCAGAAGTGAAGTCTCCGTATGTATAAGTTAGTCTACGGAGTAAAGTATGAGGCGTACCAACTTAATCCTTAGCGACAGTAACACATCTGAGATCGGGCTCAATAGGCCTCAGAGGAGGTCCTCAGATGAGGCCGATCCCATCGAGTATTGGACGTACGGCCATTTTCTTCTTTTATTACATAAGAAATGAAATGTTTACATAACTAAGCTATGAGACCGTTTGTGTTTAAATTACTTAAGGTACCCTTCTAAAGAGAGAAATATAAATAAACGTTATGTTGTAACTTAGTCCTATTTCTCCCTTTTATGTCTTTGGGATCATAATAGGAGTATGACACAGAAAATATAAACAAAAATAAAAACAAATTATATCTATTTAGCGAAAGCTAGATGTAGATGTATGTAGATGTAGATGTAGATGCGTAATATATTGACATTTTATGTATCACCTGATGATTCATATTTGTATCATATTATATCATATCGTTCGTACCTATTGATTACAAGCGACGGATTTGTATATTTTATCTTACCACACGAGTTCTTTGGGTGGTGTTTTACTAGCTGCGTACGATTATACGATAATGTACCTATGAATCATTTTAAGATAAAAGTTTGTCTTGTCTTGTCTTAACGAATGCGATAATGTAATTTCAATCGTATTACTAACTATTGTTGTTATTACTAACCAGTTGTTACTAAGACAATATTTCAATGTTCGTGCATAGCATATTTACAAATTTTTAATTTTAGTATAAATTCATAATACGAAATTATTTGTAAATTAATTATTGTTATATGTAATTAACAATATACATATAAGTAAACAAATATTAACGTTTTCTTTATTGAGCCTCACATTAAGAATGTGTCGTCTCTTCCACAGCCAAAGAAGAGTA
>DWRA01002164.1:0-14682 GCA_018250295.1 Spathilepia clonius
GAGATGGTTTCATTAATTTATGGTTTCTTTGCTTTTTCTTTATTCGTCATTGGAATGGCAAAAAGACTAACACGTTAATGACCATCTGGTATGTTAGTCTTATTGCCTTTCAAGTGACGATATGATGTTAGTAGCAACCAAACATGCAGTCGATCTGGCTAACGTGGACTTGTGTAATCAATTCCGAATAATTTTAGAGCCTTACCTGAGGTCGACACACACATACGTTGCTACTTTTGAGAACAAAGTGGAAACTTCTCAAATAAGCAAGTCTTGTACCGTACCTGTCGAATCAGAATGCAGCAGCGGTTAACACTAGTGTTATTAGACAGAAATAGGTAGGCGGCAGTAGTATTGCCGGAGCCAAAAGTCAAAAGATTCTACCACCCACGTACAAAAGAGGCTCAATATTATTTCGAGGAAGCGCAAAAATGTAAAACTTTGAATACTTACTTAATCCGATTTTGCGATTAAACAGAATTTCAAAGACAAGCACTTAAGATCACAAACAAAATATATAGGCAGATTGGCTAGAAAATCCAATCTCATATTTTTTGAGACCTAGTCCCACTTCGTATTTTAATTTCGTCTTAGCCAGTTCAAATTAAACTCGGCGTTGGAGCGTCGAATGACTTAATGGTGTTTTGGTGTTTACTCAACGTTTCGGCTTTCACTTTTACCTACGAAACTTGTTACACCAATAGCGTGTGAAAGATAAGCGACGTGATATTTTATAGCAAGTAAAATCTCTTATCTTTACAAACAAGGATTTAAAGATGGTAGAACCTTATGTGGTCCGCCTCCGGACTTCTACCTAATAACAACAGTGGTAAGCGCTGCAGTGTTCTGGTTTGAAGGGTGTTTTAGGAGATTCACTCAGAGGTGGAAACGGATCTACGACCGACCTTAGGTAGAATTCTAATCTTGTCGATTACAGATTTCCACAGGCGGAAAATAAAATCATACAAAAATATGAATACCTATTATAATATCACTTTTAATAGTGACGAGGAGACGGGCGCCTACACGCTGTACCTGGAGCACCTCGGCGGTCTCGTGGTCTCTTTTAATTGTTAGTACATTGTCTTTCAACGCAGTTTTCCATACTCCTATCACTTTTCTAACTTCATGACTAAAAAGCAATCAAAATGAAAACTAGAATCAATGATTAAAATTAATATAGTCAACCTAATTGGCGATATGAGTAAATTATTGTATTGAATTGAATGTATAGGTATTCTTTTAACAAATATCGGTCCCTCGAACGTGATTAAGCAAGTCCTTTAATCCGAGCCTAGGTTTTGATTGAGTTTTCGCGATGGAAGTTAGTTTGTTTTGATTCAGTAACTGGATTCTGCAACCCACCTTACTTTTACTTTCTGTTATACGAATGTTCTTTTGAAATATATTTATAGCGTACTTAAGTCTATTTTCTTCTACTTTACTACAAAACTATTCGTTATTCGGTTGGTTCGAATTTCACGCAGAATACATTATATCAATTTTCTTGATTGCTTTCTGTCTAATAAGCTATTATCAGAGTTAAGTAGTAATATAATATTTTTTTATTAAAATCATGATGTAGTATGTGTACCTACCTACCTAATGTCTATCTCACCATGTTAACATTATGAGGTTTGTCCTGCTGTTCTTCGTTGTTCACAAGCGGATTGAGCATATCGGATCTTTTCTGTAACTCTTAAAAGACACATACATGCAAGAACGCAACGAAATTTATATGAATTTATAAGGAGATTTGTGTCGTAGTGACCGTATCCATTCACGGTCCTACAACGCCAATCAACCCCATGCTGAGGTCAAGACCACCCTTACATATTTTAATTTTATTTATACGCAATATACTTGTAATAAAGTTTTATTATTTAACTATCAATAAAAATAAAAGGGAAAATAAAATCTTGTGAGTCAATTCATACAAATAAAAACTACATCTTAAAGGGGTTGCATTGATTTACATAATTACTATATATTTTGGTTTTGAGGGTATTTCTTATATGTGGTTCTTTTATTTTTTTTTATACCGCCATATCTTCAACAACATCCCAGGTTTTGCATTTTTAATACTATGATAGCATCGGACATTCCTATACTTACAGAAATGAAAAGAAGATTGGGAAGCAAAAGCTGCTTAGATAACGCATTCGGAAAGCAAATTGCAAAGACATCGCAACAAGTAGAACGGCGCAAGCTTTAGATACTATCTCCGATGACCTAAATATTCACCAGCAGAACCGGGTTCAATTCCGAGAGTCGCAACTGCTTTTTGTTCGTTACTTCAATATATTGAAATTTCCGGAGTCCCTAAAGGAATGATTTGGAGTCCAATTTCTATTCCTGGACTTGCGTCGCTTGTCCTTGTACAAGCGAAAATGTTTTCGGAACGCTCTCATGTAGACTACGACTGTAAGTACGAACTACGTACCATATGCAGAATTTTAAAATTTGTCATTGGATATTAAAACGGTATTTTCATATACAGAACGTTTTTACGATAAATAGATCTATATCTATATAGAGATAGATCTATAACTATATATAGATATCTAACAAAACAAACTTTAATGTCTCATGCCTTTTGAAACACACTTTTTTCTCTTATATGTATGTAAATAAGTGCCACTATTACTACAATAATTTTATTTATATTACAGGCCCTATCAACAGAACAGTAATATATCTACTACTAACCACATATAGTTTGGTCACACGTACATCTATAATTATGTATAGTTTATTTAAATATACAGATACACCAGTTAACATTTAATAGTTAAATTTTAAAACAAAAGCCTAATGACATTGGACCAAGTTTTTGTCTTTGGACCCGAACAAGTTTCTCGCGACACCAACTTTCTGCTAAGAATGAGAAAAATTAAAAACAAGTTATGGTGCCTAATTAAGTTACCATTAAAAGCTTAACTAACTTGCGCCAGGACAATGACACAAGTTGGAAAGTTGCTTTCATTGTTTCCTTTGAAAAAATATTCAGTTCGCCATCCAGGCAAATAATTACGTGTTTTTTGTGAGAAGCTTGTCTGTTATACAGTATTTTCTGATATTCCTTTGCGCTTTATTCATAATAAGGAAGCAGTGGAAATAATTCCCGGGCGATTTCACTGTTGGTACGTTGATTTTGATGGGCCTCTATATCAACAAAATTACGTGCAATGCATTTAACTATAGCTATGGAGGTAGCATGCCTCTGACGCTGAGGGTCTGAGGTTTGAGTCCCAGGTTGTCCAATACATCTAACAGTCTAAATTAGAGTCGCGTGTTGAAGAAAACTGTAAACGTTATTTGGGAAACAGAAGGCCAGCAGTGGGTTCTTCAAAGATTTACAGTTACAAGTGTATTAGAAATTTCATTACGTCCTATTCTGGTGAAGAAAAGCGCAAAGAAGTAAATCTCCAAGCACGTAAGTGTGAAAACTCATCATAATTGAAAGTGGTCAACTCTTTTGTAGTTCGATTCCGGCGGCATCATTTCCACACATTTTTACTCAGTAACAACAATATTACATGCTACTGTATTCTAGTTTGGAGGGTTTGGTAAGGGAGACATATCGGAGGCTTTTCAACTTTGTTCTCAGGGGTAGCAAGACATTTGCTGCCGACCTCAAGTAGGACTGAAATCTTATCTTTTGTTGATTACAGATGTCTACGAGCATCAGTTGCCAATTACCCTCAAGTGGTACACGTGCTTTATTACTCCCATCTTATGAAAAAATCTATAATACTGACAAAGACTCCTCACCCCATTTATTCAGCTTACTAACTTAACCTATAATTCCAGGACACTAATGTTCATAATTTCCTAATATTATACGAATCCATCTATTACATATGTAGCCACTTCTCATTCAAATCCATCTCCCATTACATTTAAACTTCAACCAAGCATATCATCAGAAAAAGGTTCTTCCTATGACACTCGTGTTAACAACCGCGTCACATTTCCGCCAGTGTCGAAACTCGATAAATCGGTTGGCTGACTCCGCATTGATTTCAGGTCCGACGCGATTTAGGAGCGTATTGTGCGAGTTCCGACGTGTTGATAATGTTACCTATGGAATTTTGAAAAGTTTCGTCATATTTGTGAATAATTGGCCTTATCACTGTGACAGGAGACCCCTGCCCAGCAGTTGAAAACTAATGGGTAGTCGATGACAGTGTGTAACTACATGTTTTAGTTTTGATTTATACTAGGAATCCAAAAGGAACTAGACGTAGGGTAGATACGTTAATCTATCAATCATACTCTTCAACGGTTTGACCGTCATCACGGTTGACCACGATCCATGGGTAAATCTGGGTAAAAATATAGATAATAAAGCTAGAAAAATACAGATAAATAAAAACTGCGTATAGTGAGTTGTATATTATAATGTATTAATAATTCCGCGATAATATTAGTTAAAATCATATATAATTATGTCCAAGGTTCAAATCTAGGCCTGATTTTCGAATTCTTTATATTTTATTACGCTCTATGGCAGAGAAAACCTACATCGTAAAAATATGTGTTTGGCTTTTAAGAAGAATAGAAATTAAAAGGAGAAAAGGAAAATAAAACTAAAAGATTAAAAAACAATAAACAACAACAATAAAAAAATATATATTTGTGTTTATACGAAATCTTCAACGCAAGCCTGATTCGCGTATTTTGTCACATTATTACAGATCATTCATTAATAAAGATATGTACACACGTACATTATTCCTTCGACACAGTTCACACCAAACCGTGTCCAACGCTACGGAGTGCTGTGTAAACTGTAGCTGCAATGCATGGTCGGAGTACGACGCAATTGTTCTGGTCGGATGGCACTATCGCTTACCTTGTTAAGACCGGGCAGCGTAGTATATACTCTGTCGAATGTAGGTATACAGAATCTAGGACACTTATCTGTAATGCATATTTATAACGGTTTCGTTCATAAAATAACTATTACTAAATGTATCCGAACGTTTATCGATTTATGTTTAAAGTGCTGTAAAAGTATTTTTTTTTTATCAGTAATAAGCAGCTGATTAAAAGTTAAATAGAATAATATACATACGCATACCCTAAATAATGTAAAGAAGTTAAAGATCAGTATAGTGTTTGTCTGAGGTATTCGAATACAATTAACATCTGTATTCGACCTTAAGTAGAATAAATTCTTATCTGAGATCGTTACGATGCGTTGTTATTTAGAACCAAGTTACAACTTTTGCAGATGGTTAAAATGGTATAGTTCGAGTGTGGGGTGTCATCAGTACACCTATTTCCAAGGTGAAACATTTCTAGCGGATCGGTATAATAGTGTGGCTGCCAGTTAACTTAGACTCAGAAGTGGCAACGTATCTGTAATAGGCACTAGGTAGAACCTCTATTCTATGTGTACATGATTACAGATATCCATGGTTACCAGTGACTACTTACCATAAGGTAGCTGGATGCTCGTATATTCATTTGCAGCTTCAAACTTTTAAAAAAGCTTTGAGTACCTTCTACAAAGCTCTTATTTACCACCTTCAAACTTGAACGTATCAACTGAAGATCGTCGCCATGTGTCGTTAGCAACCAGCAAAATACAATCGCCGGCTACGCCTTGCGACAGTCTGTCTCGGTAACGTATCGACAACCATCAACGATAGTTAAACAAAAAAAAACAACCAGAAATTTAAACATGAATAAAATGCGTGACAATTTAAACAAACAATTGCTGATCGTTATTCGATAGGATATCGTGTGGAACATTGAATCTTCACCGTGTCATGACCCGCTGTTCTACTGTGCACTCGCTTGTTTTGTAACACGTGCACACTGAGCCACTGTATATAGTGCTTATAAGCGTATGTGAGTATGAGTAAATTATTTCACTTCGTCAATTTATTTGTAAGTCACTGACACTACAAAGAATGACTTATTACAATGGTTTAGAACTGTCGTGATTTGACTCAGGTCTTTCCGAAAAAATAACTAGATATTTCTGGCTCAAAATACTAGATAAGTGTGAGACTTTTATGCGAGGAATTTTTAGTCCTTTACTTTATTTTTAGGACTTTAGCACTATTTGTGATTATGACTCGTCTTACCATTGGTCTTTAGTAACAGTCACCATTTACAAACAGGTGACCTGTAAAATCGTTTATTGCTTGTATAACGTTAAAAATGTATATGTATAGGAGAGTTATATTGCATACTTTGTTTCCTCATTAACACGAAAGCACCCTTAAATCATGTTTCCCGTGTACACAATTTACACTTCACATATTTAATAACAGCAAACTCTACCTGCAACAAACTCTACCTGCTCGGAGTTCGTAGAGTATCTTAAAGGTGTTGCAACGTAACACTGCACTTGTTATTTATGAACGCCTCGTGTAAAGAAACTGCTTTCTGAACTCTCTTTTATATTTAGTTTTGAATTTTTAATACGCATTTTTTATAACATTTTACTCTTTGGACTTTTTGAATGATTTTGGGTATATAATTAAAAATGGAGATAACTATAACATAATAATGCTTCAATCATCTAATATTTTTTTTCATTTTCAACAGTTATATTAAAGAGATAGTGTTTTAATACTTGTTAGCCACTACTTGAAATTAATAATAACATCTCATTTTTATTTTTGTTAAAAATATTTATTTGTTTTTATTCAATATTCTTAACTGCATTTGTGAACTAAAATATAACTATTATCTGTAAACAGCTTACCGAAAGCCACATTAATAAAAATGAAGCTTTTACTCGAGAATTTTCGGAGGCTTAATAAAAGCTTTAAAAGCTTATCACTTTGCTTGCTACTGCTTTAATTAAATACTAGTAAATTGTTACTTATATGTAAACTAGTTTAATTCATAACTTATGAAACATTAATTACTAATTTTAGTTCCAGTAAAAGAGACTTGAATATCTGACTGACTGAAAGTCTGACTAGTGACTAAATTAAAATAAAATCGTACAAATAATATCTATAAATAATTAAAATCTAAGCACTGACATCTTTTATTAAACTACATGAAATATATAGATTAATCCATTCGTAAAATATTCTCCTTCAAAAAACATTTTTCCAGTGCTAATAATAGTCGACTACATACAAAAACTTTAAAGTTATTAGCAGCTATTCTAAGCAAACTTTCTGTTTCTAAGTGGTTTACACTTTATGCTTAAATAAGTGCCCGAACACGAATGCAACATAACATTACACAACAACACCGAAACGGCCCGCTTGGTGTATATTTATATGAGCCGGCGTGAACTTACGCCACCCGATTACATTAACAAGTAGTGAAGAACATTTCCGGAGCGAACCACTCTTAACCGGTTTAGACTGGACGTAGCCGGTTCACGCCGGTATGTAGGATTACCATGTCGGTACAAGGATATACCGTGTAAGTTAGTTTACTCATAGCTGAAAATGTTTTGTATTAAAAAAATTGTTAAAAAGTATATAATATTGAAACATCAAACTAACATACACAGTCCAATGGTAAGTTGTCACTGCAGCCAATGGATATCTGTAACCAATTCTATAGATAGGTGTGACGGTGGTAATTTCTCAACCGAATTATACTGGTTCTACTTATAACTCCTTAGATTTCAAGCTTATAATTTTAATTACCTGAATTAATTATAAACTGTAAGGAGCTATAATTATACATATAATAATGCGTCTTCCTATCAATAAACAGAAATACATATAAATAATTTTAAGTGGTATTGATAAATTTTCGAATATAATATTATATAGATAAAAATATGTGATATAATATTGCAAGTATAGGTTAGTATAAATATGTTAAGAAACATATTTTAGTCGGGACACTGTCCTACGTAACAAGTTATCGTGGTATCTGTGCACAGCTCTATACGTTGTAGGGGTGTCGGCCTTAATTCTGTTCCGTGGTCTCAGAATATTGCGGACGTAGAGTCGTGCGGTGTAAAATTAGTTAAAGCACGACCGGGGCTTTCGGCTATTGGTATTTGCACAATATTAGTTTAATCTTGAAGACAACGGTTTGGCGAGATTTATTGCTTAGCGCAGTTTAGCTTTGGCGTTAGTGGTTTTGGAATTGTGGTATTTTATGGAATAGCAAATGTATGTTATTAGTAACATTTTTTAGGTGCTGTTTCTGCTGTTTTACTCAATTGACTTATATATTTATGTAAACCTATTTCCTTACATTTTGTATGACATTCATATTCATTATTTTAATTCTAGTATATTATTTAAGTGTTTTGTCACTTGTTTAAAATTGTTTTAATAAAGTTACTGCTTTCAAATAGAAATAATCACAAAATAAAACACATCGTGGGTTTTATATTATATTCATATAATTTTGCTTTTTTATAGGCCTGCGTTTCACCGCGATCTCATTTGATGTAAAGTGATAATGCGGCCTTAGAGACACGGTTATCTAGAAACCGATTTACCCTTACCTAGGATAGATCTAAGAGTCACATGTTAGAGAACACGCACTACTGGGGTAGAAACATAGGCATATTCATCGTTTCCTATAAGTGTTCCAAGCATTTAAAAAAAACAAATTGCTCTTTAAAATGAAAATATTGAGTTATGATATTTTTTCTCTTCTTGGTACATATTTTTCTGTTTGCAACAAATATTAAAAAAAAAATATATATACATATATATGTGAATATAAACCGAAATAAAAATCAATAGTTACACAAATAATATTAACAGCAATAATACTAAATATTAATAACACGCCTGTAAATATTAGAATGTTCGAAATAGTACTAAAAATTGCCGAAGGAGGGAAACTTCTTGAGGAAACCTTTATCTTTAAAAAAGTATAACTTAAAAAAGAACAATTCTAAAAAGTGTGTGAAGCTTACAATTCGCACTTAGCAAACTCTTACTCTGAGAGATGATCTGTGCTCATCAATGCGACAATAATTGTTTGACGGTAGCACATAAATGTGCATAAAGAAAGAAAGAAAATATTGCGGTAATATATTAATCGTGTAACGAGACAAGCCCTTTATGTAAAATCTTGTTATAGTTGACAAAAAATATTTTACCCGCAAATAATCTTCGCTTACATTAATTTTAACAAAAATTTTCACGGCACAAAAATAACGGTAACTGAAATAACCCGTTCGTTTTTAATAACCGTACCGAATAACCATTATATTTCACGCGGCATGAGACGAAATGTTTAATTGTTTGGAATGGCATGTGATGCGAACGGGATGTTGGAAGATTTTACGATTTTTGGTATGAAAATATTATTGGTACGAAAATATCAAGGCCCGTGAAGGAAAATGTTGCGAAAAATAAATAGTTAACTCTCAAAACACATATCCATGATGAAAGATTTTTAACGGAAAACTGATATCAAAGATTCATAAACATTAAAGTTGTTGTAACGCCGAAAAGGATAAAATGCTTTTTAGGGCTCCGCCAGAGAAAAGAAGAAGAGATAGAAATCCAGACTGAAAAACAATCTTAGATCTTTCGTCTATCTAACCGTAAATCATGGTATTTACCTTTAGAGTATCCATGACACAGAGCATTCTAGCATGAGGCCATTAGCGTAGAAAATGAAATAAGTTATAATTACCAGAAAACCGATCAAAGAGTGGACTGCATGAAAAAAAATACCTATGAAAGAATGTGATCGAACCTTCTGTAACATGGCCTTCATACAAAATTCTAGAAATTACTAGCCTTAATCGAGACTAGTTCTCTAAGAGACTCGTGCCCAGCAGTGGGACAATTGACCCCAGGAACGGGGTTACCGACGGCAAAGGCTAATTTTTTATTTAATCTTTGTTCCTTAAGCATAAAGCAAACAAATACTGTCTACTTCATAATATTTCATCAAAACGTCAAGTTATAATAGAATTTAATATTTCAACTTACTTAATAATGCTTTTTAATTCGCTTAGTTTTAAGATCATTATTTACGTTTGACTTAAATAGTAGTCGGAACATACCGATTAAAAAAACTTATAATTTTTATAAATATACATTTTGAAAATAAAATGTTTTGAATTTGGACCTGCTATTGATTTAACTAAACATGACGTAGAGATAATGGTCACCATCTTGTAACTTTGACTAACTTGGACTTATTGCTTTGACATGTCTGACTTGGGACTGACATGTTTGTCTCGAGTAACTTTGACATGAGGTTTTTATATAGGTGCAATATATTTATTTCGTATGTCGTTGACACGTTTCTCTTGTTATAACTATGATATGTTTATTTTATCTAATTTTGACATACTTCATGTATAGCTGTGATGTATCTATGCTGTGTTGCTTTAACATGGTACTCTAAGGTCCTTTAACATGTCAGTCATAAACTTTGACATATCCTGTTAAAATTTGTTCCGCTACCTTTTGTTTCATTTCAGTCGGTTTCAAGCCGAACAGACCCAAACAGGGTCAGCAGTTGATTCTACTCCCGTTGGATTACCATAATTGATATTAATGTACTAGGAGAGGTTTAATTAAAACGGACGAAGTAAGACGCACTCGTAAATTCAGGGGTACACTATTTAGGGCCGTTTTCACTCCCCAAATGGCTTTTGCTCTGTTTTTCCGAGGCACTGTTTTGTAAAACCGACTGCTAAGCAATGGGCAATGTACAGTCGTTTTCTCGGATTTGCGAAACACGGTCTCTGTTGCCTTTTTTAGAGCGAGTTCCTAATTTGAATTTGTGCTTTTTTATTTTTAAGCTCTGACTTCACCGTCGTGTGTTTTACAAATGTATGGTGAGCGTACAGAAAGTTTCTTGTTATTTTATTTTGAATGAGATTTCACATAAAGATTCGACCATGTTTTCCAAATTTTATATTGGTACCTATTTTTGTTTCATAATTATTGACTCTCACCATATAACTCCTTATACCATGTTTCTTCCTCTTTTGCGAGGAAATGGCATGAACATTGACTAGCCTTGTTGTTAAAAGTTATCCATATTCCATTAGATAATAATACTCCAAGGTAAACTACTTGGGAATCAGAGGCTTATTAAGCATTGTAATTTGTAGGTCGCGTCAGTAAGGAAAATCGTAAAACTTTCTTTTAATATTTTCATATTTCCCATATAAATGTTACAATGCAATACAATGCAAAAATTTATTATAAAACATAACACCTTACTTTTAAATTAGCAACACCTGTTTACAATTTTTAGAAGAGTATTAAAATGTTAAATTAACTTGATTGTGTAGACAAGTTATATTTGTGCAGACAACTAGACAAAAAAATGTTTAAAAATTGTTATCAAATATACATTTGGCTAGAGCACTACATAATTCTATAAAATATTTCCGTAGCTCGATCACCATAATACCATAAAAGACTTATGTACAATGTTCACCTTAATTAAACTTGCATCTTACAAAGAAACTGAACTTACGAGCGGAGCTAAAATATTAATCTGCGTTGCACTCTAGCTTCGAAGCCTCAGGACTAAGCTAAGCTTGTAGGATATTGCGCACAAGTTCAGCTGAGAAGCCTAAAAATTCACAAGCCAAGTTACTGCGCTCAGCATATGCAATACACGAACTTGTTTTACGAACTATGGTCTTGGTAATATTAGTTTACGTAGCTTTGGCCTTCTCTTTAATATGCAAATGTAGGTCAGGATCTCCCACTTAATCATGGAGGAGGATTAACTTGCCATATTAAAGTGATAGTATATTAGGGGCGTTAGTGGCTTTCGGCAATGGCAAACGTTTGGAACTTGGAATGTTCGGGAAATATTCTAATAATCCGCTGCGGTACGGAGTGTGAGGTAGGAATAGGAACGACGTAGGTAATGACTTTATCAGGTTACTAACTGACACAATCAAATAAACACACGTTTTGAGCTAATTGTATTTCTAACTGTTTCATTATACCTCTTTGTTCTTATACGTCGTTTTCTTCTCTACCACTTTTAAACGTTATTTCAACTGCTAAAAAATATCAAAAGGGAAATGTAAAACATAAAATGAATGATGAAAAATTTAAGTTGATTTCAAAAGGCTTAACAAAAATTTGAACGAAAACCATACAGATTCCTTTAACAGTTACCAACAGCAAAAATAACAATGATGACTCATGAACGAAATAAGTTGAGAAAAAAGTTAAATTTTGAAGGTGGAGCAACACTTCAAACCGAAACCTTATAGCATCCCTCGTAACAACTGAGCAACCAACAACAAAAATCACACAAAACCTTTAGAATTTATAAAATACAAAGTGACTGACGACTTCAAGTTTATTTTGAAAGGCGTAGCAACTGCTGAAACCATATACAGGCGCGTAGCTATACAATCCCTCATAGCGACCACCAGAAACAATTCCACGACGAGTTATTGCCTCGTAATTGTACGTATTCAAAGCGAACGTAAAGTTTGCCGAAAGGTGCCGTGATTGCTTCATAAAAGCCTGCGGTGCCCTAAAGGAAGTTTCTTAGAATATTCACCTTTATGCCGACATTACCAGTTTAAATGGCAAACAGTTATGACTGTATCGAGTGTTGTATTGCTCTTGTGTGGTTCAGTTGTTTTGCAAGAAAATTGTTATACCAGCTAGAACTATTAATGCTACCAATAATGGAAGTAGCCAACGAGCTATATTCCACAAGATTTAAAGTCTGTAGCTCTGTAATGAAGTTGAAATATATCAGGAAACTATAGAAAATCATTGTTGACTCGTAAAATATACATTGAGTTACTATGGGCACACCTATTTTTAGCCTAGTAATAAGAGTGTTAAATACTGTCGCATTGTAGATTGAAAGGTACGGTAAGGGAGGCATACAAATCCGACATAGTCAGGCAGGATTTTAATTTTAATCTGGGGTCGATTACAGATATTCATTGGCGGTGGATGTCACTTACAGTCAGGTGAAATACATGTTTGTTTTCTACTACCATTAAAAAATAAACAGGTATAAATTGGTTAGATCAGAGCAACTATTTCAGCTACAGTATTAATTATGTATCTTGATTCAAGGTCACAAAGAAACCGTTAATCATTTGGTATTAATTTTATAGTCTAAACGTAAAGTAAATTAAAATATTTACCCTTATACTCAATATAAAAAAGCTTTAACATTTAGTTCTAATTAAACAGAAATTTTACAAAGATTTGTTGACCGTTACAGCAATGAATCCTAATTTAAACGTTTGTTATTACTTGGTATATTATATGAATTTCAAATTAACACGCTACTATTTTTGGCTGTCAATATTTCATTATCAACCCGTTTTAATCTCTGCACAATAGTAAATGAGCAGTAGTGGTGGTTTTGAACGTGGTAGATCCTATTGTAGGCCTTCTCGTTCCGAGAGGAGACCCGTGGCCAGCAGTCAGATAACAATGGGTTGGCGACGAATAGAATACGGATGCTAAATTATTCCATAAAATAGTTTTTTTTGATATATGTATATATATACGATAAAAGATCATAAAAAATATGATATATATATGATAAAAATAGATTCTAACACAAAAGTTAGTTTTTTAACCTGTCCTCTCAAAGAATTTCGTCGTCTCGTTGCAACATCACTCCGTCTCCAAAAGGCTTATCCTACACTTTCATCTTTCTATTTACACAAAACACGATCTGAAAATAACAGCGAAATACGAGCTAAAAGCCGCTTTCAAACTTCATATTTCTTTCAAGAACCCGCTGTAGCTGTCCACAATACGTCACCCTTAAAATGTTAACAGCGGGAAAATATTTTACGTACGGCGTATTTAAAAAATAACAGCTGAAACCGAGGTCGGGATAAACTGAAATAAAAAAGTCGTCAGTTTTATACTCAGATGTTTGCTAATAAAGGAAGCGTATCAGGCTTCCCGTCACCATTTTTATTATTATGACATTAATGTCGGCCATATTGCTTTGTGTAGCATTTCGGATGTGATGTATCGTTTATTGTGTTCATGTTTCCGTGAAGACTTTTTACTGCTGTGCCACAGAACTTCGCGCAATCAGTCCTGGCTTAGAATCCTGGTCAGACGTTTTTTTTTTATATGATGTAGTAGCAAACGAGCATGCATTCCGCCTGATGGTAAGTGGCAACTGCCGCCCATGGACATTTGTGATCCACCCCAGATAAGGCGAGAATTCCAACTGAAGTCGACCACATACGTGTTGCTACCCCTGAGGACTAAGTTGGAATGCCTCGTTAAGTTTATCTCCCATCTCCTCCCATCATATATCTCCCATACCACACCCTTCAAACCAGAAGACAGCAGCTTAACACTGCTGTTGTTAGGCAGAAATAAGTGTGGCGGTGGGGCCGCCGGGGTTGAAATACAAAAGGGTCTACCTTCAAAAAGACGTACATTTATACTGTCATTTTAGATATCAGTTTTTCACAGGCGTCTGTGTATATTCGTGTAGTTTGTTGTAATTACCTGAAACCATTTATTTGACTACAAACAAACTAATCAAACAAATGTGAAAAATGTCTCCCCGCAGCACTGGGATGCTTAAATCTTCCACCGCCATGATGTTTCAACACGGATCTTACTATTCAGATAACTTTAGCAGATATAGACTAATAAGCAACCAACTTCTGTGAGGTTTTATTATTAACTTACAACTTTACGAAATTCCGATTTGTCGAAAAAAACAAATTAATACTCATATGTAAGTACGAGTATAGCGTCAATTGAAGTGTACTTT
>DWRA01002165.1:0-14680 GCA_018250295.1 Spathilepia clonius
GGTATTAGCAGTTGGCCCCGCTTGCTATCATTGCAATATACTTCAGTCCACCCATCACTCATGCTCAGCAGCACCATTAATTTTATTAAATAATTTGTATACTAGTTTAATTATAAAGTTGTCAGTACATGTCTTGGTGAGTTAATTCGAGTTAATTAATATAAAATAACAGTACGGTCTGGCGTAAGTGTATTACTAATCCAGAACTAAGTTAGAGCTCTCTGTGCTTGTCCACTGTTCCTAACAAAATTAAGAAAGTTTGTTTCCTAACACGATAAAAATGATTTATTACGCGAAAAGTACTTCTCAAACAAAGTGCAAAAGTGCAATTAGCGTTTGAAAATGCTTCACATAGCTCAGAACTCGTCTAGCTGCAACACGGATACCCATTACCTCGCTATCTCGCGTAGAGCCGACGCCTTCATATCTAGGGCGCCTCACTTTCCTACTTCGCTCTATCTAGACACATGGCACATCACCAACGAGTAACTGTAAACTATTGTACGAGGAAATATGTGTATATATATATATATATAATCCTGCTATGCCAGCAATTTACGTGAGCCGCGTGATTATTAAATTGTCGCCAATTGTTCATCAGTACGTTCGTTAGCACCAAGGCGATCCCGCGTGCTCACTAATCAGACATCATTCAGTTCCTTGTAAGATTAGTATAATCAAGGACAATAAATCTACTATAAAATATATCTAAGCATTTTAATTAAATTCAAGACACAGAGTGTACACTACATATTTTTTGGTCCTTCGAGCCGGCTACAATTTTGTCCATTGTCTCTTAATAGTAGCTAATGTTCATATATGCGGTAGTAACCTAGCGTATTATTTTAGATATATTGGAAAAAATATTTGACAATAACATTAGAACTCCATTAATACAATAAAATATAAAGATTGAAATAAAACGTATTTCTGAATTTAATTGAAATATATTTCATATTTTGATTAAAATAATAATAACTAGATACAAAATTATTTATTATAGTACGAATAAAATAAATATTATTACACTATTAGTGGAGAATTTTAATCGCTTACTCATTTGCGGAGAAACAAATACGATAGATAGAGTACACAATGTGGCCGGTACCTGACGCGTCACGGTAATAAATTGCACTGAAAACTCTCTTTGTTCCGTCACAGCGTAGCGCCCCAATGAATACTATATGAGAATGGTAGCCCATTTCTATACTCTACCTTGCCGCTCCATACTCTACCGACACTCAGTTAAGGCTCCTAGATTATGTATGAGTGTTTGGATTATGTATGTTTATTTCGCTTTTTCGGGAATTTGTCAGTTCATATTGTTTGGTATTCCGCTCCTGTAATTGAAAATATTCACGACTCGTTTGTATGAAAATTTCGTTCTGTTACCAATGATTTAATAAAAAAATACATGGAAAAATTTGGAAATTCTAAAAAAACTACATCATCTGAATATTCATCACGTCTAGAGACAAGAATTGAATATTTTCCTTAATTGTTTTGAAAATTTCTATGACACGTGGAAAGTATTAGCGCCGATTTTATTTGTTACTCAAAATGAAATTCTCTGAAAATATGCATTTTATTCTAAGTGAAAACGTATTTCACAAGCACAGTATTGAAATTTAAATTTGCAAATGTAAATTGGTTTCCAAATAAAGTGTACATTTTAAAATTTAGTTTGCACACAGACTATATTTGCATTTAGGCTTTATATTGGAAAATTATTTTATCTATTTTGGCTGCCTAATGCAATTAGTTTAGATTTTTTGCAATTTTTGTATCTAATAAAACACTATAATATTTTAAATATTTAACGTATAACTATTGATCGAGTCGAAGTCGAAGTAGTAAACGAGTTCGTCCATGTGATGGTAAGTGGTCACTGCCACCCGTGGACATCCGCAATCAATGCCAGATAACATTAGAGTCTTACCCGCGGTCGCCCCTGCAAGCCCTGAGTGTTGCTTCCCCTGAGAACTAAGTTAGAATGCGTCAGGTAAGTATGTCTCCTTTACCACACTGTTTAAATCAGAAAACAGTAGTGTTCAACACTTTTGTAATATCAAAAGTGGTGTGTGTTCCGACATTTTATTCAGCGGACAAATGTTATTGAGCTTCTGTTTGTTTTGTTTTGAATATTTAGTAGCAATAAAGATAAAATGCTGGTTCCAATGTAATTTTATATGAGCTTTCCGTGAATTTGAATAAATAATCGAATGGATACCTTTTAGAAATAAATTATGGATATTCATATAATTTTCAATGTTCTGTCAATTTTATTTTTAGATAAGTAATTTTAAACGAACTGTGGTATAAAATGCATAACGCTTTCTGCACTCATAGCCCTACACTAGGGTTTTTGAGTTGTGAGTACCATGGACACACACAAACTCCAATACACAAACACGTCTATAATCAACTCCAGATGAGATTACATTCCTATCTGAGGTCGGCCAAGATGGCGTGCTATTGATGACATAAAATACTTCGTTACATCAAATCTCTTTTACAATAATTGTCAAAATTACATTAGGTAATGAATAATAACTTAATCAGTGTAGGGGTTCTTAAATGTGAAGAGCTATTACATTGAGAGCTTTTCGTTTCTTTACCTCAAAATTTATGATTCAGAAGTTGATAACCCAATATTAATTAAATTATCGTAAAAGCAGGAAACATAATCATTTTATATAGATACGGCCGTCCGGTTCCGT
This sequence comes from Spathilepia clonius, assembly GCA_018250295.1. Lineage (NCBI taxonomy): Eukaryota > Metazoa > Arthropoda > Insecta > Lepidoptera > Hesperiidae > Spathilepia > Spathilepia clonius. The sequence continues at coordinate 2,721 of DWRA01002165.1, forward strand.
CCACGATCGACACAATGTACAGACGTACATGTATACTATACAGGTTTATTTACATAAAGACTGATATTATTATTATACTATGCTGTTTATTATTATCGTATCTCTTGTAGATGCTTCACGTCTGTTTTTGATAGTTAATTTATCAGGTTTTTTGCATACAGACGTTGACAATATCTGCCTAATAGAATTAGGATGATCTTTCTTTCTTATCTTTAAGATATTAGCGTCTAATATGTATTTCATATCAAAACAGACACCTGGCGGGGAATAGAACCTGCAGCCATTGAATATCAATCCAGTTTGGAAGGTTGTAGAACTCTTCGTGTTTAATGTCGAAGGCACCGCCGCCACGCCAAATTCATTGTAATAAAAACAATATAAAGCTCTGCTTGTTCTGGTTTGAAGGGTGTGGTAAGGAACAAAGTTCCACAACTTTGTTTTGTGGGATAGAAAAGTATCTGTGTCCGACTCGGTGGTGAGTATAATTCTATCTGGAGATGATTGAAGATGCTATTGAGTGTTTTCCGTGAGTGGCCATTTATCATCAAGTGGACTGCGTGCTCGTTTGCTACTGCTATACTATGTGAGCGGATCGTGTATACATATATTATATAGGTACCTGTAAAAAGTGCATAGGTGTAGTTTTAGTTATGAAATATTTATTTTCGAAGATCTGGGAACTAGAAGTTGTGTGATAAATCAGCCAATGGAGTTCCGTCGGTCGGGGCGGGCGCAGCGACCCCCTACCGTTTATTTACGTCTCGCTTCAGGTGAGCTGCAACTCCCGGTTATTTTTGTTGCACTCAAACTTTGCTAAATGTTATATATTTCAACTGAATGATTATAAAACTAGCTGTTTATAGATTTTTTAGGACGTTACCAAAATACTAATACTAGGAGATCGGTAGCATCCATTTATGTAATTTCTGTTATTAATCGATTGCAACTCTTTCTAAGTTCACTGTTGAGCGTTGGACCCTACGTTTGAGAGGTAAACCTAACTCTCTACGCAATTCTACTACAGATTGGCAAATGCTTCTGATCTACCGATAACCAGCAGCTTTAAGAGCCTAGAAGTTAGTCATTTGGCCTCTCAATATGAAGTTCTTAAGTGCGAATCTTAAACCTCGGTCACCTTTGATTTTTACCAAAGTTTTGCGGGTTTATAAAACTGTAATAAATAGTTACGTAAATGGCGTTGTAACCATATTAGGAAACTTGAGGGTTTTTAAGAAAAAACGTCTACCAATCCGTATTTGGCTAACGCTGTGGACTATAGCCTAAACCCCTCCTAATTTCTGAGGACATCCGTGCCCAGTAGTGGAACTGTAACGCGTTGACGACGAGTATGATGATAACTAGGATCAAAACTTAATTAAGAACTTAAATGTAAAGAATTCTACCTCTCTGCTATTCGTCATGTAAAAAGTATCTTATAATTCGAATAATGTTTAGACTCGCAGTAATTTCGGCATTGTTTCAGGTAATACTGTTGTCGTTAAAGAGGTTATTTTTACGCCAAATGTAACGTTATTTACATGGCGCTTGCAACTGTTTATGACTCTCCTCGATTTCGTCTGGAACGCCATTACGTTTTGCACACAATTTAACTGTACCATGAAATAGTTAAACTGTTGTATTTATGTCGAAATAACATGTTGTATTTTTGGAAATAATTTGGGTTTTCCCATATTATTAGGTGATAGAGATTGTGTTATAGATCTCAATAGTCACTGCGCCGAGTATTGATTTGTCGTGGTCATTAATAGTTGTTGACCTATATTATTTCCCAAGAAAAAGATTTGTATGTATAGTATGAAAAACTAGGGGTTGAAGCCTTGATATCTTAAACATCTGATGCGCTCCAATAAGTGACTGTGATGGATAAAGGCTTAGAATTCATACAGGACGATGTGCCGGCTGTACCGTCCCATGAGAGATTCTCTAAGTTTGTATTGTTGATTTTTCCAACTTAAATAGATATTTCATGAGATCGCAGTATCCAGTTAACACACGATTATGATCATCGCGATTTAGATTAAGCACGTGTTTGGGGCACACTCCACATAAGTCGACGCGGATTGTCCAGAGGCCAGAAAAAGCTTAATGTTTAGGACATAATTATGTACATATTACTGATGAGATTAGCATCTACTCGACACATAGGACGTGCCGTGATGCGAATGACGTCGTATTGTTGTAGACTTAAAGCATTTGTGGTATAGTAGAACAAATTGTGCTTCGAATGATATGGAACAACTATCATCTTTATTGCGGACTCGAAATAGCAGTTTTAAGCGTTGTTGTGTTCTGGTTAGGAGGGCGATGTAAGGTAGAGCATTCGAACTTAGTTCCCCAAGATAGCAACGCTTCTGTGGTCGTGGTTAGGATAAGAATCTATTTTTTCCTAGATTTTGAAGTTCAGACATAGACTCACAGTGTATTATGACGATTCTGTTTCAGCTGCTTGATGTGTATTTACTAATTTGTAATTAAGATTGGTGTTAAAACTGTATTCTAGTATGATCGGTTGTGGTATAGGCTTTGAGCAATAAAGTAATAATGACCGAAAAGAGAAATAAAAAGGGTTCCACAATCAGAGTAAACCTTCACAGTAAATATTCAGAGCTTGCGCAATCACTAGGTACGTTCTATGAATAGCAAAAATAAGTTTACATTTCAACCAATTTCTCAAAGATGCTGACAATATGTGTAATATGGAACCATAATAGAATTTGAACTACTCGAGGGGTTGTTTAATGCTGTTTATTTAGGTTTAGCCAGGTAAGCAGAACATACTTGCACTAAAACGGTTAAGTTTAACGCAGTTGAACGGCGCTTCGATTCAAGTGTAACGTTGTTGTATTTTGCGCACATTTGAACGTTATACTTAAGTGCGTCGTAAAGTCGGTGTACAAATAAATACGGCATGTGGTGTTTGTTTAGACTAAGCCCCAATCTTCATAAAGATCTCTCTTTTAATCCACTGACGGTTAAATATTGAGTCATTTAAATGATGCATGTATAATGACCATAAGTGCTAGACAATTATAAAATATTTTTGACAAAAAAAATATACCCGACTTGCATGCCACACAAAATTAAAAAATAATTTAAATAAATGTTAGTTTAGCACCTATTTTTGAAAACTAACTAAGTAGTTCTCTCTGCGTGCATCTTTATATTGTTTATCAAAATGAATGCAAGGAATCTTATGAAGTTTCATATCTCTCGTTAAAATATCTTTCATACCGGTTCAACTATTTTCTAGCCGACGCTTACGTTGAAATACATTTTTTATGTTTTTGTTACGTGCAAAGGACATAAACTAAACATTAGCTTAGAATCTAGTAAGCATTTAAATATATATTTGTGTACATGTCCATATAATAGCATAAAATGCGGTTGAAATGGCCACAATTAATTATTGCGAAACCGGTATGAAATATTTCACAAAATTAATTTGTATTAATCTCGGGCGAAACCGAGATTTTAAATACTTCCATTTTCTGTTCCCACGAGTCCCGCCAGCCCGTAATGAATGCACTATTAAAGTATGTTTGCAGTTTTATTGCACGTGAAACCTCTTTCATGTAAAATTTTTAAGCTTCCACTGCAGTATCTGATTACAGTATTTACTTGAATTAGTTCTAGCCGCTATCTAAAATTACTCTCCAAATTGTCATTGCTTAGTGACCACAAATAAAATACTACCTGCGGTCGATCGTAGATTTCATGCTCCTCATAAGGATTCAATTGGAGCGTTAGTTAGTTCGTACAATTGTCTTATTCGCCAGAGTGCCCTTCAAACCAGATCATAAATCCAGTTCTGTAAAAAGATAAGATGCGTACCCCTCCCCTCCCTTCTCGAAATCATAGGTCAATCGATCCTGATTATTATAGCCGTAGTCAGGCATAGAATTTTGTGTGTTTAAACCCTCCTCTGAATAGGCTTTATGTGGAGTGGCGTAGTGCGGAGTACTGAGTTAGGTCCTATAGAAAAAGATTAGCGAAAAAATTGTCCCCTGCAAATATAAAAAAATAGAATTATGTATATAATATTGCGGTATTTATAAAATAAGTTAGCGAATAAAGCGTTGTTAAGAATGTTCAGCCCTTCCCGATATAAAACCCTTTCTATTATGCGAGAATACCGGGGGACTGCAGTTTTTTAAGCTACACTAAACAAAACGTGAGCAAAACAAACAAGTCTTAAATAAAAAAATCTTATTTTTCACCTGCAAGTTTCCACAGAATTCCCACCTTTAGTTTTACATGTAAAAGTGCATTAATTATTGCATGAAGTTAGTAGGTACGAGGTTATTTATAAAGCAATTACGCCAGTGGCCGGTGACTCGCTGTCGCATTATTTAGAGCCGAGACAGCTTGTATAGGTTAATTGAGCTGTAACCGTCTAGGCTATTTTAGTTCTTGGGGATTTCAAGTTATGGAATTGGAAAATAAATATTTAAAGCGTTGACCTGATAACTACCGAATTTAGGCTAACTGCTCATTTGCTATTCGCTTCAGGAATTAGTATCTTTTACGACTTAGTTGTTGTTAATGCGACTGTCTGAACTGCTGTCAACCTACTCGGCGATCAGAATGGAGGCATAAGCAACTATTCAGCGGCTTAAGCCACAAGATAGTCGCTTATGTACTATCGCTCACGTAGAAGTAACATAGCCAAATAATCTATGGGCGATTATCCTCAAAACTGTGTGTGTAATTATGGATACTTAAGTTTTTTTTACAAAAGTAGATCTGCTGACGTAATTACATAAAATATAAGAAGGCATTTGAAAGCAGCACTTGTATGTTATTATAATATGGTAACAGTTAATTTTAGTTCAATCAGTCTGTTCAGTTCGTTGATATTAATAGACTTCCAATTTGTTACACGGACTGAGAAACAGGCGTGAAGATTATAAAATATTAATATCTTATTATTAAACCAAAATATAGGAGTGAAAGTGTAGTTACTGGAAATTTGGCCTCTAATTATAGAGGTTCAAATCTCAGATACGCACCTTTGGCGCTTCGAAGTTATGTGTTACTCATTTTACTCTAGAAGTTAATTGTTACTCGCATAATAGTAAAAGTTAATATGGTCAGGAAACCTACGTGCTTGAGAGTTTACACATTTGAGAGTGGAAAAAATTTCAAGAGCTGTGATAAATCTGCCAATCGGCACCTGTCCAGCGTAGTGCACCGTGGCCTAAATCCCTTTCTCTCTTTTGGGTTTTAACCCATCCCCAGCAGTATGTCAGTAATGTGTGCACGATGAAATCAAAAGATTCCTGTTTAAGTTTGTGTAACTATGACAATATTTTAACTTGAAACTTTTTAAAAATAATTATTGTTGAAAAGTCTCGCAAGTTTATTTATTTTCACAGCAATTATACCATCGCAGCGGCGGCCAGTAAGGCTATATATCACAACGCACGGCAGATAAAATTTACGGTCTACGAATAGCATTCTCTGAAATTTGCTTAAATATAATTCAGCAAATCCTTAGTGGGTTTAATATTATCTTGTCCAATTAACAACTTGCCCAGCTGTGGGCAGTTGACTCCCAAGAGGAATACTTTAAATGTATTTTGGTGAGAATCTTAATTGACTGAAATTTATTCAATTCAGATTGCAGATCTGACCCACGATCCAGTAGAATTCTATATGGAGATGTCTATAGCAAGCAGAGACTACTTGGAAATTAGGTGAACCATTTCATTCCTTTCCATGTTTACTATTTTAAACTTATTAAAAAGTATATGACTATTTTCCATTTAATGAAAATAATTAGGGTAGGGTAGATTTTATGAAAATAATTAGGGTAAAAATATTAGACATTATAATAATTATTTTATATATTTCTTCGTATATTACACGATGAAAAATGTATAATAATTTATTAAAATAGCGGTTTACAAATTTTTCAATTCACCAAAAGTAAAAGACCAAACACATCATTTTACATTAATTTCAAATTAACTCTACGTATTTTATTACTGTTCTAAAAATGAAAAGGCTAAACAGCAACGCAGACAGTAACGTGTATTTTCTTTGTGTTTAAGTAGTCGAGTAGTTTCTCAGTATGATAAAAGGGTTATATTTAACGGTGTAATGGCGGGTCAACGGAAACTGCATTGTTTACGCTGGCTAAGAATAGGGTTAACTGGGGAACTATCAGCTTTGACTTTGCCACGCAGTTGTGAGAGCGGTTATCATTAAACAGGGAATCTTTAAATACTTGTGGTAGTGTAGGTGGTAGAGAACACTGGTTCAAATCCATAGGCACCATCGCTACATGCTATTTCAGTATAGTTAATTGCCCTCTTATAACTGAGTCAAATTAGTATTAGCAGCAATCATAAATATTTTCTGTATACTACTAAATCATAATACATACTTTAAAATTTTAATTCATGTTTAATAGCTGCGTTAAGAAATTTAAAAAAATATATTTTTGTAACAATTGTTGTCGAACTTGACTTAATATTAACTAGTATAATAAAAAATATACGCGATGTATAGATAACCTCTTACTTCATAAAAGGAAGTTGGTTAAAAATTGTAAAAGAATGGTCCATCGGAAACCAATTTCTTACGAATCTATGATCTACTGTTTGTGGGCAAATTAATAAATTGTCTTGTCAGTGCAAACGAGAAGAATGTCTATATAGACCTAAACCATTGTAAAAAATATTTAAATTACTATTAATATTTGTAATATCTAACGAGATTTCAGTTCCCTGCATCATACATTTAGTACTATTATTAAATGTGGTTACAGATCACAACAGCTGGCATAATTCTTTAAAATATTTCGCAAAACAACTCGTGCAAAAGATAAACACGAAGTATTATTTCGAGATCATTCCAGACCGCGGTATTCCGGTGAAATAAATAATATTGTGCTAAAGTTCCTCAGATGACAGCTTACAATTCAACTAGCTGTCTCGACGTTAGTTATAGCGACAGAATAGTCCGAACGCCACAACGGGATTATAATTGCTTTATAAATAAGCTTGAACATTACCTACCAGTAGTATCTAGAGCCTAGACAATTTAGGGCATTTAGCTTGCAGTCGTGTAGTATCGGCAAGATATACAGGCATATAATAGAATATTAGCGTAGAGTAATTTGTATACGGAGTGAGTCAGTGGCGCTGTTGTCTTACTGCTGACGGTGAGCAGATAGCTACTCGAAAGGTTGCTAATAGTATGTGAGTTTTTGCCCGACCCGACTCAATGACAGGTAGGGTGGGTGCCTAGGTTTTCAGAAAATGTTTGGTTGCTGTGTGTAATTAATAATTATGTGAATTTTCAAAAGGTGATAATAATTTATTGGTACGTTGAGCGACGTCGTTCTTATGTTTGCATTGATCATAAAATGGGTAACGCGTGCTCTTCTAATATTTAGTCTTAGATTATGAAGTCTACTAATTTAATTGATGATCAATAACATTGTAACTATTGTTAAACGATTATTAGTATAAAAATATATTAAAAATACAATACATTTATAAAAAAGTGTGATGTTTGTATTTATTATAAAAATTGAACATGTAACCTTTTTATTCACCGGATAATAACTGGTTTTTGCCTTTCCAGGGATCAGTAATTAACCCAATAGTATTGGAGTTCTAACACAAGTCGTTGACAGATGCGTAGCAACCCGTAAGAACTATGTTGGTTGGTATGACCGAATAATTGGTGCCAATAAGAACTTACATCTTATGTTTACACATATGTAAAGTTACCCTTACTACACATTTCAAACCAGGTCAAAAGAGCGCTTCAAAGTATTATAAATAAAAATAGGTAAAGGGGTGGAGGACGGTGCCTCTACAGTGAAACCTTAAAGAAATTAAAATAGAAAATGGACATTACAAGTTAAGTGAATATCTGGAAAATTGAAAAAAGAATCTCCACTACATCCGATGAGGGTTCATATGTTATCTCATGATAGATTATAGATGTAAAGCATAAATTATAGACCATTATAGCGATAAAAAATGGAGTGTTAAAATTTCGAATTGCTCCACCACCTTTCAATTTTACAATGATATCAAACATTTTAACCCCAGAATATACGGTTATTGTTGTGCCTTTTAAGTAAGACAGTTAACTGCAGAGCAACTACGCGTAACTGTCCAAACATTCTAAGTTATAGCGACAACGCTATCCGAGAGTGCTGCAACGGGAATATAATTGCGTTGTAAATATACTCACGTAACCTTATATTGTACGTTAAAAGTTTAAATAACGAAATTCTTTTGAAATGTACGAAACGGTGACAAATCTATTGTAAATATTCACGGGATTGTAATAACCTGATTAATTATATTATATCTTCAGAGTGAACATATTGTTGTAATTTTGTTATGTGTAGCTTTTTAAAATGGAGCAGTATCTTGCAATATGTATATAAATGTGTTATATCTGTTGTATTTTGTGTTATAGGAGTAGCAAGCGAGCAGACAGTCGACCTGATGATAAATGAGCATTGCTGCCTAGGGACATCTTTAATGAACCCCAGAAAATATTAGATTCTTTTTTTTATATGATGGATTAACGAGTGGAGCAAACGAGTATGCAGTCCATCTGATGGTAAGTAGCAACTGCCACCTATGGACATTTGTGATCCACCACAGATAAGACCAGAGTCTCAACTGAAGTCGACCACGATGCGTTGCTACCTTTAAGGACTAAGTTGGAATGCCTCGTAAATTTTATCTCCCTTACTACACCCTTTAAACCAGAAGACAGCAGCGCTTAACACTGCTGTTATTGGGCAGAAATAAGTGTGGTGGTGGTGTCGCCACAGTCGAACTACAAAGGGTTCTACTGCCTTTAAATGCTTACTTTGGTCGACGATAGAGGCGTTGTTACGACTGAGATCTAATGTACAGATAAGTGTGTCACTCTTAGTACTAAACGCTTCAAACTACAACCCAGCCCAAGCAGTTGTTATTAAGCGGAAATGGAGATGACACAAAGGGATCTACCATCTTGAATCTTTTTACAATATAACAGTAGCCTGACAACCCTAAACTCATTATTTCTGATTGCTCTTCTAAAAAATGAAGAGCTTTCATTCAAAAATGTGTGCATGGTTCAAAGGCGACTCAAATGAATTGATTGCTTAGCTCTGGCTGAAACAAGTCGAATGTGTGACCTATCCTTACATCAGACACTTGATTGCTTTATTGCGTTCACTTTTCGCCGGCAAAATTGGTGTACATTTGAGGACTCTTTTATGATTTCAAAGTTCGGAAATGGTTGTATTTTCTTTTTAAATTCTGATAGTTACGATGTCATTTTTTGTGTGGTTTATGAAACGTGTAAGTGGTTAACATAACATTAAGTGTTTGAAATATTAAAAATACATATTGTTTAAAAGATTTATTATACAAATTGTGTCGTGTTTAAAGATCTTAACAATAAAAAGGTAAGATAACACATAAATGTCAATACGTTTAATGTGTATGGACAAAATGTAGCATTTTATAAAGTTATAACAATAGTTAGCGTTAGATACGACCGGCCTAGATTTCCATTTACAGCCCATTAATTGTTTCAGCGTATATTTATTTAAAAGAGATGTTGAAATTCCCTTTGTTTCTTTTCATCCTAATCCCGCGTTTTACGCTCGAAATAACAGCAACATAACAATACTTAAACCCTTTTGTTTCACATCTCCGCATTCATAAACTACGTTAAAAATACATAAATACGCTTATAACTCGGTGTAGCGTTATATTAATCAAGGCGGGTATTTCTGTCGGTCCGTCACGGGCGTCGGCTTGATTTATATAGCTCATTACGAGCGGGGATCATGCTAGGGAATGTCTTCTGCTGTTATGTCGCCCTGGTACTTTTAAAGCGGTTTTACGTTTCGCGGGCGCAACGGAATATATTTTAAAATATTGTGAGGGCATTTGTTGGTTGAAATTCAGTTTTAATTGTAATCAGTACGTTTTAGAAATCTTTAAAGATAATTGCACATACAATAATGTATGGCTTCGTGTATAAGTGACAGAACACATTAAGAAAATTTAACAAAATTCAATAGTCAATTGAATTCTTACAAAAAAAATATTTAGTTTAACCGATATTATTTCTCAAATTTGTCTTACTAGATCTGTGTATTTATTGAATCAAAGTATAATATAGCATTAGTTAGGACAATAAATGCATGAATTGATTGTATTACTATAATGTTTATATCGTTATAATAACCTAATTAGTGCTTAGCCTTAATGAGAGGACATAACGTAATTAACAGTACAGCCTAAAATAGGATTGAAATGTGTTATGTGTTATGTGTTATTTATCATTGTGATTATTAGATCCTCGTAAAAAATACATTCATGAAACTGTTAAAAATAAATAACTGAATAACAAAACGTATATTTCCAGCAAAATGACGCTCCGTAACATTTGTTCCATAGCTCATGACACGGCGGTAATGTATATAGTGTTGATATGGTATCCTGGTAATACCCACGTTATTATTATAAAGAAGATCATTAAAAATAACATAGTTTTAATAAGCAGGTATAGAACTGGCTATTTGTAATCCTCAAAGCTTGGAACACAAGAAATATAAGTATATGGGGGAAGGAAATGGCAGTTCCACAGGGGCGTACAAATTACTCGACATTTTTGTTCCGTAAATGCAAACGGGCAGGTGAGGGACCAAAACTGAGAAATTACCCTTATATTCTTAACTCAAGGGATGGTATTAATTTTTTGTACTACTTTACGATAGGTAAGAATGTATAATGTTTAATTATCGTTGATTTACCAAATACTTGATTGACGTATCAAGTAGTAAAAACTCGCTTTTCTTTTTCGGGTTCAAGATTTGTATCCCAGGCATGCACTCCTGATTTTTTAACAAAAATGATACGTGCGTATTGGAATTTAATTGTAACTTGCAATAATGGTAAAGAAAAACTTCCTGTGAAAAGCTACACGCCTAATAACTCTATAACCAAAATAAAGGTTTGTAGAGGTCTACTAATTACACTAGGCCAGCACAGTGGACTATGGCCTCAAATCCTCTCATTCTGAGTAGAGACCTGTATTCAACAGTAGTGGGTTGACGACGATTTGCCAAGAATAATAAAGAATTTAGCATCTGTTTCATAAACTAATGGATAACGCTTAGAATACAAAATGTAAATATTTAACTTCACATGAAATTCCAGTAAACGGTTGAAAATAGTTTTAATTGAATATGCTTTGTCTTAAAACCGCATGCAACGGTAAATTTAATTTGAGTACTACAAAATGTAGCCAGAATTTTGTGACCTCAAAAAGGACTACAGGACAATTGGATGAAATTAAATTACAATGGCCACTTATAATGGTCAATTGTGACCACTGTTCAAATTAGATTTCATGTCTGAAAAGTTTCGTAATTATTATTTGCTATTTGGTTAAAGATAAATTATTTTTTAAACTTACACACTCGTGAAAGATTCCTGCAAAGTAGTTCAATAGCAAGATCGTTACATTCGTGTTGTTACGCAGAAACACAGAAGCGTGGTCAATAAATGCGGTGAAGGTGCCAGAACTCCTTTTGGTTCGATTCCGCTGGCACCATTGCTATACCTTTTTCTGCCTACTAAGAACATAGTTAAGCACTGCTGTTTTTAGGTTTGAAGGGTGTGGTAAGGAAGACTTATGCTAGACGTTTCAATTTTGTCCTCAGGAGTAGCAACGCGTCTAAAGGTGGACCTTGTGTATGAATCCAATCTTATCTAGAGTTGATTACTGATATACATGGGTGGCGGTAGCCTCTTACAGTACGGTTGACAGCACGGTCGCTTGTTAGTGCTATTACAAAAATCTGTGCAAGTTCTTAATTTTTATGGTTAATCATTTGCATTTAACAACAAAAACTCTCCCCACACCCTTTTAAAGCAGTAGCTTTGAAGAGTGTAGTG
>DWRA01002166.1:0-14679 GCA_018250295.1 Spathilepia clonius
GGCCGCCGGGGGGGTTTTAGTGAGGAAAAAATCCCACATAACCCCGTGCCGCTCCCACGGGACCGGGGTACCTTTTGAAGGTTTCCCCCTCGTAAAAAAAAAAAGAAAACAATAACGCAAATTAGTTTCCTTCTTGGTGAATATTACTTGTTAAAATTCTAATACATTTTATTATTTACCATTTATTAATGTTGATTCTTTGCAGCTTAATCGGTAAGTATGTATTGGAAACGGAACAAGAACTGGCTGCTAGAGCAAAGGACGACACAATCGGAACAGGTGAGGGTTTACACTTACAGCATGCTACTTTTAGCGTTGAATTTATGCTCCCTGCGTCATGTTTTTAAGGTGGTAGAACCCTTTGTAGTTCGACTCCGGCGGCACCACCGCCACACTTATTTCTGCGTAATTACAGCAGTGTTAAGCGCTGCTGTCTTCTTGTTTGACGGGTGTGGTAAGGGAGATAAACTTTACGAGGCATTCCTACTTAGTCCTTAGGGGTAGCAACGTTTGCTACTCTATCATATAAAAAAAAATGTTTTGACGACTAGATGAGTTCGGTCGCAGTATCTAATACGCGCGTAATAGCGAATGCATTAGTGCTGCATGGCGATTTTATTTCCGTAGCTGCATTAAGCGCCCAATCGTAGTTGCGACCGCGCTCAAACATGTGCGTGGTGTGTAGGCTTTGACTGTTGCACTTAGCTTCCGAAAATCAGCTAAATCGTTGCTCGCCCATGCTAAAAGTACTTCCTGCTTACATCGTAGTCTTAAATTACAAACCGAATAACCAAAATAATCTTTATCCTGCCAGCTCCGAACTCTCTAATCAGTGCGATGTTGTTCAGTGAACAGAAGATGAGCACGGAAGACATAGCCACCGTATTGATGGACATGCTTCTTATTGGAGTAAACACGGTATAAATATGAAAAAAAAATATATATTTTATAAATATGAAAATATACATATGTAGTATACAGTAATATTGTCAGGTACCCTCGTATGGATTGTAAAAAGAGGTATAATCAAATAAATTTTTCATTTTGTATTTTTTAAATGAAAACGAAAATGAGAACAGTATATCAACAAATATAAATATAATGGAAAAAGCCATCTAACACTCCTGTTTATAATATGTTCCTCTGCCCTAATCTCGAATTTCAAAACGGTTTTTGATTCAAATTAATAATCACAGTACCGTCATACATTCGCATTCATGTACGAAGTAATAAAATTACAATTTTTTTTTCAGATTTCTACCACCATGTCGTTCCTAATGTATTACATAGCGAAATATCAGAAATGCCAGAAAGTGCTTTACCAAGAAGTTGGGAACATTTACCCAGAGATGATTTTAGATGACGTCAACAAAATTAAAGCTAATACGCCGTATCTTCAAGCTTGCATTATGGAAACCTTAAGGTGAACATTAATGAGATATCAGCATACTTTAACGCTGTTTTATTTTTGAACATATAGTACTCTTTGAAAGCAAAATCTCATCAAACATAAAATAAAAACAACAAGGATTTCCTTACAGATTAGTGCCCCCTATTCCATTATTGACGCGAATATTACCGAGGAACATTACACTTGACAGATACAAGTAAGTTTTAGAAACTAATATTACAAATCTATAATGATTTAATATAAATTATGTTGTTATAATATTAATAATAATGAAGTATTTTCATCGATATTTTAAGTACATTGGTTGATATAAAGAATATTTTTGTGGACTAAGGTTTATGTCATATCCCGCAATTACGCGTGCCTTTTGGCAATAGATCTCCTTCACTGTCGTTGTTTTCTGTCATCTACAAATGTAAGAACATTTGAGCATTTATCCTTGAGGTCATACTGAACTCAGTATGCCTTCAAGGTTAAGCTAATTTTTTCCATTATCTCTAAGACACCATAGTTATCAATTCAATAATTATTGCCAATTAAAAAATTGCACGTTTTCCCCAGCATTCCCCGCGGCACGCTGATCATGATGTCGACGCAGGACGCGTCGCTGAAGGAGAGCAACTTCGAGGACGCGGCGCGCTTCTCGCCCGAGCGCTGGCTGGGCGCCGCCGCGCGCCACCACCACCCCTTCGCCTGCGTGCCCTTCGGCCACGGCGCGCGCCGCTGCCTCGGACAGAGCGTCGCAGAGACCATGCTCACCCTGCTCACTATTAGGGTATCACGCTGTTCGCTTGCATGCCCATCGACCACGGTGTACATAGTTGTCTCGACAAAAGCGCCGCAAGGACCGTGCCCGTCTTGCTTGTTATTATTGTTGCTATTCCCGTAAAGGTGCTCACATTGGTCACTATAATTATTATTACTATTAATGAAACCATGTACTGCAGGTAAAGACTAAAAAATAAGTAAAAGTGCAGAAACTCTTGCCATTCAATGGGACATAAAAATAATTGTAGCCAACTAAATAGGTATTTAACCAAGAATCTTTCTAACTGGCAAATCTGCTTCAGTATTTTTGTAATTTATTCTGACCATAAACATTACATCATTTTTTTAATAAAAATTGCAATTAGATTTGTATACATATTGTAATTTATTTATAAATAACAAAAAACCCTTATTTATCTTCAGGTACTGCAAAAGTATAAGCTGGAATATCATTATGGAGATATTCATCCTACCCGAAGTTTTATTGCCAGACCGAACAAGCCTCTAAAAATAAGATTTATTGATAGAATCTAACTAACAATGTTAAGCAATGTTTATTTAAATGTGGTCCTAAAATGTTATATGAGTATTCGGCGGAAAATAAATTCGTATTAATACTAGTACATACAAGTTTTATTTAACAAAATTTTGTTATAAAGTGCTGCCACACTGCTGTTGAAGAATGTTTACAAACATTTTCTAACACTAAAACATTGGTGACAAATGTTAGGAATTGTTACATTATGTTACAAATTGTTAAATGTTTATAACACGCTGCCACACTGCTGTTTAAATTAGCTGTGCTGTTTAAATGTTTAGAAATGTTTAAACATTATCTAACATGAAAACATTTTTTAACATTGTGATCATTTGTTTCTTAACAAATGTTACGTTTGTAAACACTTTAAACAGCAGTGTGGCAGCACCTATAGGAAATAAAAAATAAAAGTTTTGTGTCATAAAACTGCTTTTAATATTGCATACAATATTATTATACAATATCTATAAATTACTTACTACTATGTCCATTTCATTGTGAATGTAGGACTTAAGATTAAATTTACGCAAGATACACTATTGACAGCAGTGGTAGCATAGTGGTAGAAACAAGGCCTCTTAAAAACCCCAGACGTTCACCTCTGATTTTACAAAGTCATATGCATATAACAAATTATTACTTGCTATAACTAGTTAGTAAAAACAATGTTAAACACAGTTATATTCTGTTTTGAAGGGTGTGGTAAGGGAGACATCCTATTTGAGGCATTCCAACTTAGTCCTCAGAGGAAGCAATGTACCTGTGATCATCCTCATAGGTTTTTAATCTTATCTGGAGTCAACTACAGTTCTTTGTGGGCGGCAAATTTTCTATCAGATGAACTGCATGCTCGTTTGTTACTTTCAAAGTATAAAAAAGGTATATATTTACGTATCTATGACGGGATGACTTATGTGAAAACCACTATTATTTATGTATTTTTGTTTAGGGAAATGCACAGACTTACATACAATCATTGACTTCATATTTTTTGTTGTGTAGTGCAAAGATACAATATTATTGGCTCTATGGCTCTATATTATTTATTTTTTATTTTATTATATCAGGAAAACATAGTATTTAGATTACAGAGAGATCAACTAATCGACTATCGAAGGTAGTAAACATACATTTGCATTTGATATGGAAATAGTATATTCAATTGGACCTACTTATGCAAACAGGAACCAATCTACACACATGCCAAAATCATTAAAAATGTTGATGATATTCAACAAAATTTTATTTGTATACATAGAACAAATTATTTTGTGCAATATTCTAAATAGATTTTATAAAAAATAACCTAAAATTTTACAGTATACAAAATTTTGGCAAAAATGGCTTTTTCTCAAAACTGTCATTGTGTAGGTTAATTCTATTTTGCGTAAGTAGTTCCAATTATCATCTTAATACATTCACTGTGCGTGTCCTAACAGTGGGGCATTGCAAGATCCTCCTCATACGTTCATAACACTCGGTTGGAGTATAAGTCCTAATAAGTTTGAAGGCTCATAAATTTTTAACACATGTAAACTTATCCTATTTTAATGAGACACATGAATGAGCCATGTAATAAAAAAAAATGAAAAATGAAAACTAACTATTGTAAAATATATCGACAATTTACATTTGCACATATGAGGTTGTTTCTATAATATTAGGAGCACAGGAAATATGTTAAGAGGCACACATATTATTCTAGAGATTTTAAAAATTTAATATCAATGACAGCACTAATTTATACACATTTAATTTCTCTACTTTAACTACTTAATAAAATGCCTTCATATAAATTGTTGCTAACGTGTGTCTTAAGCCTAATAAGAATAATATTAATTAATAACAAAACAATTGAAAGATGTTGCGTAACATTTAAACATGGCATCACACAACATAACAAAGAAAAATGTTATCAAACATTATTTAGTTGAGAATCAAATAAATTGTGTTTTATTTAATAAATGTTTTCACATTTTCAAAGACTAAACAGTCAATCGACACATAAAACTAAATATAAGATGGACTACCTATTTCGCCTTGAAGAGAATATGTTCAAGTACTTGCCCCTGGTCATCTCCTTAGCTTCTTCCAACCCCAACTGGTATGCGAGATCATGCAGTTTCTTTACTTCCATTATAAGGCCGCTTGTTGTCAATGAACCAAGTTCTGTAATATACAAAGCAGAACACTTAGAATTTGATATTAATAGTATTCACAATGATTTGATAATGTATATGAAGTAAAGTATATACATGGCGTAATTGTTGTGTGCACAAGCGATTATTCCGTAACTATTACAGATATCAAAAAACTTTAAAACTGATACCCTTTTAAGGGTAAAATGAGTTGGTACTATTCCACTTAAAATAAGGAAACTATAACATATTTACTATCTCATACTAAATGTATGGGAGTATTTAATGTAAAATTTTTGAATACTTCTCGTGTAATTTTTAAAAATGTTATTATTGTCATTGTACTCATCAGGCAAAGTACTTTCGATATCAGTTTATAGTTTTTTATACCCTGTATACGCAATATTTATAAAACATCAAAATATATTAGATGATACGGTTGTTGGGCTTTTTAATCCAAAAAAGGAATTAACGCCACAAAAAACAAGGTCCTTGACATGCGATGCAAGTGCATTGATTTTTTAAACTCTCTTTATAATACAAACTCAAATAAATATTGTAGAATGCATGAATACAGATGTAGTTTTATTCTCAAAGTACACAAAATTAATCATACTAGAATAGTTATTATCAAAAACATATAAATGTTTTTATGTGGCTGGTAGAGTTAATTGCTTAGTGCAGTGAAGACCGCATATTTCCTTTAGTTTCATTCGTGCTTCTGATTATATATTTAAATCAATATGCTGATAGTTACATATTTACATTGCAAATGGTTAAATTGTGACCTGCATTAACCCATTTACAACAAAGCTGTTGTTTATTTTAACATATTTATTCCTTTTTCCTTTCCACAACTAACAAACAATAAGACCATAATAATTAATTTTCATATTTTTTTATTATTTCTTTTTATTCTATAAATTTTATTGAACAAAACCTTATATACATATTATTTATAGTAAGTAGAAAATGGTATCAAAAACAATATTAATTAATTAAAAATAAATAATTAAATATAAAAGGCCTCATCCAAATTACTGTCCCTTGGAAGAGTTCCCAAAACACTGGCGACATTACCTCGTTGAATTGCTAAGCTAATTCTGTGTCCAAGGTAAGCGCCAGCCCTTTTTAGATAATTAAATTTTTAAGATAATTAATATTTAATTTTCAGATTAGATTTCCTTAGCTAAGTCCTTAATATTTAATCTTTGGTTTTTGAGATAAGCAGATGGGTCGTGATTTTTGAATGAAATTAAAATTATTTATTATAGAATTATTTACACAAACCAGTACAGATCTAAAGCAATATATAAGGATATAATCAGATCAATTCTGAAAGGTGATAGAACAAGTAGTTTATCAGGGAGTTACAATCACTACCCAGTTCAACCACAAAGCAGTACTTGCTACTCAGTGGAAGAGTGCGTATACATGCTTACATATAAGGTCGACCATATTAGTCTTCTGGAATGACAATGCACCTGTGACTTCAGGTAGAAGCCTCGTTCAATATAGAATTTATTACAGATGTCCATAGGTGTAAGTAACCACTTACCATCAGGTGGACTGCATGTTTGTTCGCTACTTCAATGTTATAAAAAAAAAATTGGTACCAAAATTATGCATCATGGTACATTTAATAAAAACGTACAATACTATATAACTCTTGTAGGAACTTTGAATTTATAATTAGCATCCATAATAGCCTAGTTATAGAAAGCATAACCCCTTAATTATAAATTAATAAAAATTTGGATAATACATTTCGTTAACTTAAAATGACCACCATAACATCATCTTAAGTAAATTTTATTAATGGATTCGTATTCAATTTCATTAATAATTTTCCTTATTCAATCTAAATATATCCACTAATAACACAACAAATGATATGAATTAAGATTACTCAAACAGCTGTTAATAAATTCAAATTCTTATTGGAATCCCATTGCAATCACGATCACTTACTCTGCATGTAGTTGTAGTCTTCCTTAGTAAGTCCCTTATTCCACGCAGGGGGCGACTGGTTACCAGGTTGCATGTTCGAGAACTCCGAAACACCCGGTACTGCAAAATCATCGTTAGAACACTGTGAACTCTCGTCATTCGAAATATTACCATTTACATCGCCCATTTCAAAACGTTCAAAATACAGTCGTTAATAACCGAAATGCTGTAACCATAATGCGTAATGGACGACGGAATGACAACATTAGAACTTAAACTGAATTCGCGCGATTTTTGAAAAGTAATACCAATTCACACCATTATTTTACTATGCATGTTTTAATGAAATTGTTGCACTTACTCTGTTCGGGCCATAACTCTGGGGAGGCTCGATCGAGCTTCTCCAAGCTGAGAAGGCTTTCTTCCAAGGATGTCAGAGGAATATCATCGTTTGTTTGACCTGAAATAACAACGCAGGAGTTAGTAAAGGCGTTTCTCTTCATCCTCGCGTTTACACCGTAGGACAAATCATCAAAATATATTTTAGACAAAATAGAGTGAACGTTGAGGACATGTTTGTGATTTCCTCAGTCAATCTTATAAAAAATATACCTTCATTTACAATAGAATTCTGTTTCGCGGCCATTTTCCAACTTTTTGACAGAAAAATTTTGCAGCTGCACTATGTCAATCAAAACATAACGTCTATGGTCAAATAATACTTTTCAATCTTAGGGTAAAATACAGTGTCGTGCTTTTTCTATAGACAGCTGATCATATCATATAACATTAAATATTTTTATAATATCAACTAAAACAAAATATCTAATTAAACTTATTTACTCATAAATCAAACCAAAATTAGAATAGGTCTAAAGCTCAATACATTTTTAATAAATAGCCAATGAATCTATTTAAGAATTAATACATCCATTCTACATTATACCTTTGTCATGTATACTTAGTACCCAAACTCTAAAATATAAAGATAAATTTAGAAACAATACCTAATAATTTTGTGATCGTAGCTAAATTTTGTTTGTAAGTATTTTTACAGGTCAACAACATCAACGATAACAATCAAAAAATACGCATATGAATAAAAAAGAAATACATAAATAAATGAACAAAAACAATTTAATAATTTATCAAACGTCACATCTCATCACTTTAGTAATATAATGCAGTTTATTTCTATTTCTTATTTCTTTTGATGCCACTTATTTTGTATTATTTTATTTTAAGATTAAATTTTCACACTACGTTACTTAAGTAATGGCTGTGTAATTTCAATAACTTTGCATAGTCAATGAAATCAAGAAACTAAAAATTGTCTGATCTTCTTTCTCTTTCTTTCTTCCGGTTGCCAACACAAGGCAAGGTGGGTTTCGTGGTGAACCGCATGGTTTTTTGGCGATTTATGTGAAATTATTATTGTTAAAAGTGTAAATTTAGTGATAAACTATTCTGCAAGGTAACATTTACGATTTATACAATACTTTTTGAGCTTAATATGATTTAAAAGCAGATGGAACTAGGCATGGCTAGTTGTAACCCAAAGCCAAACTGACATGATGCCTTTTTTGAGAATTTTCAGTGTATTTTGTATTTTAATACTATTTATATTTAATAAAAGAAGCTGTGGGTTGAAGTTTGAGATATTCAGACGATGGTATCTGTTTTTTATCTTCAATAACATTGCTCTTTTTGATATAACCTAACTTTTGACACCTTTGCATATTGATATGTAGTAGTAAATTACTTTCAGTATAATTTATCTATATGTTTGCAAGAAAATACTTCTAAGTAGAAGTTAAGATTGCGATTTACATTATACAAGTCATTCCAAAGTTGTTACTTGATGGTACAAAAATTTTAGTTATGGTGTGAAGTCTGTACTTTAATAAATCATTCAAAGAAATATGTGCAAACATAATATTTTGTAAACTGCCTAAACGGGTTTAAAAAATGTAACATAGTGTACATATTAGTTTTAAGAAAATAGAGCACACACTAGATGTCATGGGTTTATTTTATACATTTTTTTGCGCGGAGCTCTATAACATTTTCTACAACAAAAGTCGCTAAAGTTGCGCCTAACAGAAAGCAAATTTTTGTGTGTGAATTCGATCCCAGGCAAAACATTCAAATGAACGTTTTAGATTTTTATCCTTCGTATACATATTACCAATTATATTCTACTAGTCTTTGTGGGTGTCCATAGAATCCCTTCGCCGATAGTAATTGAAATGTTAGGCTATAAGTGTATTGTAAATTAATAACGTTTTCTACACTCATAGTCTCACACAAGGATCCTGCGTCGTGGATACCACGAACACACACAAAGACGAATACGTAGAATACGACGAATACGAATACTATAAGTAGACCCAGAACAGCAATCTAAATTCATAATTTCAATTTGTCTGGCCGAGGATCGAGCCCGGAACCCTTTGTAAGAACGGTATAGTGACTGCTCCGTTCCGGCGGTAGTCAAATACGTTGTTATTTCATTTTTGTCATTATTACATAAACTTTCTTTTATTCTCTATGTATACTTTTCATTCCATTACATCTACTGTAGTGATTAATCAATTCACCGTATTACGAATAAGCTCCTTGACAATATTTAGTATGTATTGTCAAAAATGTATATTGATGTTATACACATTGAAATTTTCTAATTATATATCAAAAACCATCTTAGTTAAAGAAGGCTGCAATAATTAGCAGGTAATTTTAAACAACGTTGCGTCAGAACCAGAATTCTATAGCTTAAGTAGGCTTGTTATGGCAGGGTTGTAATATTACTAGAATAATACTTTACCAAATCATAAGTAGCCCTTTTTCCATACTTTCATTTGTTTTTAGGAGTTTTCTTTATATGCAGCTCTCTGCCATGTCACTGCCATTTTAAATTATAAACATGTTGTCCAGAATTAGTGAGAAATATTAATATAAAAATGTTATAATGCTGTTATATTTTTTTACAGATGCGTTCCGTCACGCTTAAAGATGTCGAACAAGACAAGGTCGTTAAGACCGTCGCTGCTCACTTGAAAAAGTAAGTACTTCATAAATTGTGAAAGAAAATTAAATAAACTGATCATTGCAAAATAATCTTTTTACAATAGTGCTTCAATAAAGTGTATTTTTTCCTGATTTCATTTTACAGTAATAAAGTTACGAAAGAGTTATATGAAAGTAATACTTTACACACTAGGTCAATTATGTTGCTGATGTTTTAAACTCTTTCAATTGTTTCTTATAAATTTGCTGAGCCTCTAGTTTCAACTCAGTAAGAAAACATGTAACGTGACAGAATATTAGAAGTTTTATTCCTTTAACAGTTTTCCATTGGCAACAATGTCTTACCCGGTGACTCTAGTGTGGACTGTATGTCTATATTCTGCTTCAATCTTGTAAAAATAAAAAATATTTAGTCCTATTAATTAATTGAAAGGTGGTAGAACCCTTTGCAGTTTTACTCCGGCGGCACCACTGCTACACTTATTTCTGCCAAATAACAGCAGTGTTAAGTGCTGGTTAATCCTTTTGGTTTGAAGGGTGTGGTGAGGAAGATAAACTTAACGAGGTATTCCAACTTAGTCCTCAGGGGTAGCAACGCATCTGTGGTTGACTTCAGTTGGGATTCTGGTCTTATCTGGGGTTGATCACAAATGTCCATGGGTGGCAATTGCCACTTATCATCAGGTGGACTGCATGCTCGCTTGCTACTCCATCATATAGAAAAAAATATATTACATGGTAAGAGAAAAGACTTACATTAACCATTTTATGTAATATTTTCGTAATATTGTTTTCAGAATTGGCAAAGTTAAGGTGCCTGAACACATGGACCTGGTAAAGACTGGCCGTTTCAAGGAGTTGGCTCCGTATGACCCTGACTGGTTCTACGTACGATGTGCCGCTGTCCTCAGACATATCTACATCCGCTCCCCAGTTGGAGTGAAGACCGTCACCAAGATCTTCGGTGGTCGCAAACGCAATGGTGTCACACCTTCACACTTCTGCAGGTGAATATTGTCCTTATGAGTAGATTTCAAACCGTTATACCCTACTTATTGAAACTCAATCTCTTAATCGAGGGATCTGAGGTACAAACCCTACAAATGAATCTGTTTTTTTTGTACATATTAGTAATAAATTGTCACTTACTACAACAGTAAAGGAAAACATTGTAAGAAAACCGGCATGTCTGAAAGTTCTTTAAAAAAAGTTCTCACAGGTGCATGAAGTCTACCCATTTGCACTTGTCAGGTGCAATGAAATGCAACCTAATCCTCTCTTACTCCCTGGTAACCCATGCTTAGCAGAGAGTCAGTAATGGGTTGACAATGATCATATATTATTTAATTGGCAGTCTCCATATAAGTTATTTGAAAACAAAAAAAGATCTGATTGCAGCCTCTGATGGATTGCTTATTAATGGTATCTTGCAATTTACACAACTTCCTACAAAGTAAATCTTAAGCACTATAATTCATTACACCCTTAGCATAAAATATTTGCATTTGATAATAGGAGGTTTCTATCCTATGAGATTCTAGATGTAGTCTTTGTCTATGAAAGTAATGCCTCCAAAATTTTTTTTTTACACTATCTGAGATTGTGAACTACATTTTCCATACAGCCTTTCTGGAACCAATGATATATGTTAAGCACAAGTTAGGCATTAAGCAGTGTGATCGCAGAGGAAAGAAATGTACTTGTATGTACGAAGTTCTATTATTATTATTAGCTTAATGTGGGTAACTTTGCACTTGTGGCATGCTAGTTGCAAATCTTTTATGACAGCATTGTTTACATTTCATTTTGTTTACAATAGATCATCAGGCAGCATCGCCCGCAAAGCTCTCCAGGCTCTGGAGGCTCTCAAGTTGGTTGAGAAAGTCCCCGATGGTGGCCGCATTCTCACCATGCAAGGCAGACGTGATTTGGACAGAATTGCCGCGCAAGTCCGTCTTAAGGCCAAGCAGCAAGCCAAGCAGATGGTGATTGTCCTGTAATTATATTAATAATAAAAAAAGTATAAAACAGTATTGTGTTATTTTATTTTATATGTAGTGAAATACAAAGTAGTATATCAATTCCCTAGTAATATTCGTTTAAAAACAACATAATAATGATTATTACAAAAATGGTGTATTGTTTTCTTGAATAATATGATTATATTGTAATGTTGTTAAAATAGTTGCTTTCTGTTTACTTTGAATATCAAATATATAAGATGTTAGACTTCATCGGCGTAGTTAAAAAATAATGTGTTACATTGGTACATTAATTTCGTTTCATGCTAGAAATACACAGACCTGTTTTCTCAAATGCGTCAAAATAAATTCAACTTCTATTTACATACAATATTAAAAGTAAATTATTGGTAATTATTAAATATACCTATACTAAAATATATTTTATATCTTTATGAAGTAAAGTGTTTAAAACAGAGATGAACGAATAACTTAACTTAATAACTTAACTGGTCTGGCGAAATTATGGAGACGATTCATTTAGAAACATCGATTTTGAAATCGAATTAAATTGAAATGTAAAGGAACGGTCGGTCAATTTAAATATCGAAAGGTCAATGATCAATTGCTGATAATCTGAGTCACAATTTACTATACTGATGATGTGGGAATTTTTATCAAAAAATACTGGAAGTTTTATGTGATTCCAACATAAATAAAGTGATTATGCAATTATCTGTGCACGAAAGATGTTATTTCTGTAACAAAAATAATTACAAAATTTAATGTCACTGCCGGTACTCTATGTTTGTAAGAAAAATGATAAAATGGAATCAAATAAATAATGGCACTGATTAAAGATTTATTTTATCAGATATTATTATTAAGATTATATTATTAAGTACATTGGTGTGCGCGCGTGGCAAAAATTCACTGTCATAATTTTGTACAAACTCATTAAAAGAAGTACAATTCTTTAACAATCGAACATCAATTGTTATAATTAGAATAGGAATATAGAAAAATCGATTCTTGTATTAATCGATGTGAGTTAAAATCATAAAACGTCTGTGGTAAAATTGTCACATCGATCGATTGTCATGTCATTCCAATCACAAAGTCATTGTTGTTTTTCAGTTGGATCAGTTTTGTTCAATTCGCGTTTGTGATCGGGTGAATTTTAAATCGCAGTAATGACAAAATGTTTGCGGCATCAGCACATCGAATAGGTTTCATTGCGTTAGTGTATATAATATCTTGTGTTTTTGGTTTGCGGAGTTATGGTAGTCCAGGAAATACGTTATACGTGGCAGATGAGCCGTATAATGAGCCGAAAGTCATAACAATAAACAGTAACTCAGAAAATCAGGGTTTAAATATAGAAAGGCATAAACGAGATGCGCCTATTTTGCCTACGCCTGCGTTGCAAAAAAATATCAGTGCATGGGTAAGTGACGTTTCCTTATTAAATACTATCTATTTTCTTTGTTGTTTTCATGTCTATCTCCGGTCGCCCGTATCATGCGACGATGATGTATTGTATTTTTATTTAAGCTAACCGTTACCACTTATGTTTACCGCTAACTTCGCGCTCTTTCTACTATTTTTATCATGTTATGACGTCTTGTTGAGCCTGACAAGACCTCGTTTTCTTATTGAAGGGCATTTTCCCAGTGACTATTTATATTTGGACAAAATGACTAGCTAGAATGCAAATTGCTAATGACATGCTATAAATAAACATAAACAAAGTAAATGAATTGTAGTGAAAGTTTTTTCTTTCTTAATTTTTGACTATGTTTAGTAGTTTCATTGTAAGGGCACTTAGGTTTTGGTTTATGCCTTTATCGAGGGTTGAAATTTGATATCAAAATTTAAAATGTTTCAATTGGGAGTCGGAAAAAAATTATATCTAATTTCTTATATAGTACAGCTTATAAAATATACATGTTGAATTGCTAAGACTCTTTTTTTTGTCTAGATTGGAGGTACTATTGTCACTTATATTTACCTAATAACAGCAGTGTATTGCTGCTGTATTATAATTTAAAGGGTGTGGAAAGAGAGACATACTTCTTTGAGGCATACTAACTTAGTCCTCAGGGGTAGAAAATCAACTGTGACTGGACTCAGGAATCCTGACCTATTTCATTAAAAAGATTACATTAAAAAAACATTTTTTCCCAATAATATGAATAATAAAAAACATTTTAAATGTCACACTTTAAAAAAATTTTTGACAAGAAAATATTCCTGTCTGATGATTTTTTTTCTAATGTACTCAAACGTTTTAAAAGGAAACATTATTAAACATAATGCAAAATATTCAGATCCGATTTTTAAGTAACTCTATCTTGTAAGTAAAATTTTCTAAATTCTTAAGATTACAAAGATCTTTAATACAAATATTTATCGTCTAATTAGAAAACTTATATACACTTGTAAATTTAATACATACATATTTAATAGATGGAAATAGTGATGTGCAGAGGATATCTAATACAATTAATTGTCTTATCAAAAATATTGATATTGTTTTATTAGAAATATTGTTATGTAAAGCTATACTTAATTTAAAATGCACAATAAACAGCACACCTTTTTTCTAAGATTTGCAGCAGGCAACATATTAGCAGGAAAAATTTCCTGTTGGTTCTGTAACTTTGTTTCCTTTGAAGTGTGTGTCATTTTTGCGATAGTTCTTTTACCACCTTGATAATCGAAAAATAGAAAAGCCTAAAATCCTATATAGTCATTAACCATTAACCATAACCATGTTTTTAAAAGTTACTTTATAAAGTGATTATGCTATTGTTAAAATATACAAATGGAATTACATGTATCCAGCACTATAAAATTAAGTTTATATATTGTTAAGTAACT
>DWRA01002167.1:0-14678 GCA_018250295.1 Spathilepia clonius
GCTGCTGTCTTCTGGTTTGAAGGGTGTGGTAAGGGAGATAAACTTAACGAGGCATTCCAACTTAGTCCTCAGGGGTCATCTGCGGTCGACTTCAGTTGGGATTCGAGTCTTATTTTGGGGTGGATCACAAATGTCCATGGGCGGCAGTTACCACTTACCATCAGATGAACTGCATGCTCGTTTGCTACTCCATCATATAAAAAAAAGGGTTCGAACACTCAGCTATCACAATTTCAGGTACGCATATTTCGAAATATGCGTATTAGAAATTAATTATCTCTTGCTTTAATGGCAGAGGAAACCATCTTGACAAAACGTACATGCCTGAGAGTTCTGTGAAAAAGTTTTTAAATGTATATGAAGTCTTCCAAACCGCACTTGGCACGCGTGGTGGACTATGGCCTAATCCCTTTTAATTCTGACACTCCTATCACTATCCAAAACTGGGAC
This sequence comes from Spathilepia clonius, assembly GCA_018250295.1. NCBI lineage: Eukaryota > Metazoa > Arthropoda > Insecta > Lepidoptera > Hesperiidae > Spathilepia > Spathilepia clonius. The sequence continues at coordinate 451 of DWRA01002167.1, forward strand.
AGTTGTGTTGATGATAAACGGGTAAACAAGGGTATGAATAACAAATAAACAAACGTGTTGATATTTTGTTTATATCACATTGATGATATCGATATGAATTCGCAAGCGAGTTGTTAGGAAGGATGAGTGAAAGATGTTAGTTATCCTTCGTCACATATTATTAAACACAAGCCTCTCTGTCTGTCTGTATGTACGATAAATCAAGTAATATTACCACTGGTCCGACTTACATTATTTAGCTGGGCGTGTTTACCATATATTTGACTACAAGAATTAACCGTGTGTATTAGAAATAATTTTAGATTATCCTCTACTTTCCTTCTGCCTAGAGAAGGAGGAGGAGGAGAAGGGGAGGAGTATTATTAGATGTAACTATGTGTTACACCAGAGTGGCGCCGTGGCCACAGACACCTTTCGGAATGATGGTAGATTTCGAATATTCAAAATTAAATAGATGAAGAATGGACTTTTTGAAATGTTCAATTTTGTTTTTTATCGGACTAGTTTTTTTCTAATGTGTCCCCGTTACAAAATGGCTATTATAAATTAATTATGGTACGAGTTACTAGTTTTGTATATATACTCACTCTCCTGCAGTGAAGCAAGTGCTTTAAGACTCGTTAGTTCGGATGTTGTAAATAATGACTTACCTACAAATGACGATGCAAAGGTGCTAATACAGGTCAGTTTATAAATAATCCTGAAAAGTCAACATCTCGTAAATAATTTCGAAATGTTATTTATTCGATTTTATAAAGTAAGCTAAAATACCTAAATAACATTTAGGATTAGGTTTACTGGAAGTTAAGGAGCGGTAGATTATGATAATACGCTGTTGATAAATATTTGGCCAATTTGAAGAATATATGAGATATAATACTTGACGGAAATACAAGTAATGATTTCAATAATTTAAGAGTAGTAGAATTTTAATAGGGCGTGTAAGAAGGTAGCAATCAGAATGGTTTGGATGTACACTGTCATTTCATATCATAAAATGAATGTGGGAATTTCGTAAATTAAGGTTGAGTTACTATATTGTGGAATACCCGACTTGTATTCGTTTGGATAAATCATTGGTATTTATAATTTAATATCATATTTTGATAAACTTGTAAGCGTGAAGGTTCTCGAAGCGAGAAGAACAAGAAAGAGAAGAATATAAATTGAAAAAATGTAATATTTAAAAGGTGGTGTAACTCTTGGTGGTAAAATTTCTATCTAATTACAACGGTGTTAAGTGGTGCTGTATTCTGGTTAAGGGCGTGATAAGGGAGATGTACTTGTCAGAAGCGTTCCAACTTAGTCGTCAGGGTTAGCAACCCATCTCTGGCGGACTTCAGGTAGAATTTTAATTTTATCTTTGTTACAAATGTCCATAGGTGCCATATATTCCTTTTACCATCAAGTGGACTGCATGTTTGTTTGATACTTCCATCACATATAAAAGAAAAGCGGTTTGGTGTTTTTTAAAATTTAAAATTAGAACCAAACCAATGCACGTCAATTATTCAACTGTAAAGTCACAAGTAGGTGTAACTTTGAGTACAAAAACTCCAACAAGTTCATGTCTCGAGCAGAACAAGTTTGCGACACGGCAAGTGAAAATAGACCCATTGGATATCGCAAATTACGTCCAATTCGTTATTAATTGGCCCAAAACGGGATTGGTCGGCACGCGAGACCCCGCTGCGTGGAACAAATGTTTGCTTCATAACTCAATATTGGTATTTAGGTTTCCGAACTAGATCAATAATGTTACACAAATTTCTATATTTCCTTATAAGGATGTTGGGGTGACCTTAATTTGTTTCTAAATATACTTTATCCAAACCGATCTCTTATCTGTATTACAATTTCTGTTTGATATATTTGTGGTAAATGAGAAATATCTGTTTCATATTTAGTGTAAATAGTTTTATGGTGTCTTTTTTCATTTTTTTATTATGATCGAAGTATTTAAAGCAGTTCGGCATTTGTATCATTATTTTTATCAGTAACCAGTAATTCAGTAGCAAGGAATAACAAGATTCTACAAAAAGCTAAATTATCTTCAAAAATGTTTTTGACTGCGTTATCTTTTATACTTTTAAACAGAAGAAAACTCTCAAGCAGGATTGCAGCGATACCGCTACACAAACAATTAACACGTAATTCAAGGTTGTAGCGACCGCTTACGCTGCAGCCATCGACACTATCATTTGCAAAGTCGATAAACCAACAGAATGAGGAGATTGACGCGTTTTTAACAAGACAGCGGTTCATGCAATATTCATGAAGTGGACCTTGAAGGATGTTCATAATCACGCCGCGAATAACTAGGGCTGGTTTTTGTGATATGACAGAATCGAGCCAGAATAAAAAGTCGTTAATGAAGATATTGGTAGTACGTGTAGTGACGATGAATATAATGTTTTACATACATCTCAATTTAACAGATTATTCACTTAAGGATATAGTGTATCTGTCAAAGTTACATTTATTTTGCTACATTTATTTTTAAGAAAGCAGTTTTGAGTTTCGGTGGAAGGGAGTGAATGCCGACTGACTTACACAAAAGGACTATATTCGTTTATGGAAGTGGGAATACATCTGCGGACATCAGATAGAATCCCTGTTCTATATGAGTTGGTTACAATTGTCCATAAGTGATTACGTCTCATCAGGTGGACTGCAAGCTTATTTACTATTTCAATAAAAATACTTCTGTTTGATCGTGACCTCAACAGACATCTTATGCGGCCTAGGTTGTGACATCTAGCTGTAGTTTCATTAAACTGTTATTTATAGAAATTACTTTACAACAGTTTAATGTTTGGATAGTATATTATTTAGCGTTACGATTATTGCTAAAGTTCTATAAACGGATATAGTATTTACACTGGCCGATAGTAAAATGCTTATCAAAATACATTTAATACTCACTTCATAAGTAGGCTACAGCTAAGTAGATACAGAATTTATTTTTATATCTTTATTATTAAGTGTTAGTTTATTTTATATTATAGAGTTTCTTTGTGTCAACTCTTCAAAAGAAATGAAACTGATGTTGTCTGTATAGTTCTATATTATGTGCCAAAAATTTCATTCCCTGTCAAGTTTTAGAGTGGACTTTTTAAACCATTGTTTAGTGATAACTTACGAAAACAATATTGAGCCTCTATTTTAAGTATGTGAGTTTTGTCAGTTAGTCATTGCATTTTAAAACAAGTGCGTATGGTATAGTTTCTATGTTTTAAAAATCTATGATTTTTTTCAAAGAAAGCTAGTTTTCTCTAGCTGCAAACGAGTTAATTTTACTATCATCATTTTATTTAAAATTAAAATGATTTCATTTACAACTTTATCCAATTTTATGGTTTATTTTCAACGTTTTAAGGCTTTCAACGTTTCTAAGAGCCCAAGATTCTATAGACTTATGACCAAAACTAACTGTAAATCAGTGGCTAGATAATCTATGTGGTTGCGCGAAATCTTTATCCTGTATCATTAACGGACATTAATGTCACAAACGGTTTTAGGACGTCAAAGACGGTTAACTAAAAGAAATTTGTGACTAGCAGTAAAGTTTATTGTCATAATATCAAATTATGTCATTGTATAATAATATATTATGTGATCTGCTAAATTTATATTACTTTTTACGACTTTTTTACGATCATAGACATGGAGATTAATGTCATTATTTTATATTAAGTTATTTTTCTTTAAATCTTCTCGTCCAAATATTATTTCTGTGGTTCATTTATAGACCGTTTACACATGGCGGTCATAAATTTTCTTTTCAAATTAAATAATTACATGTATAAGTGTAAAATTTACGAAAATCCCGAAATGCTGATATTTACGTTTATTGCTTGTCAAAATCGCTTACAGTATTGCGAAATTTCCTAGAAATCATAAAGAGATAATATTAATTCGAACAAGTTTATCTTGGCATATTTCTTCAGAGGTAAATCCAATATCGTGAGCTCCCAGACAAATAAGTTTTGTATTTCGACATTTAGGTATAGGCGGCGTACCCTTTTTATCTGAACTCCGTTATAATATGCGCAAACAATTTGTTCAAGTTTGATTGTCGGCGTCTTTCGGGGAGCTATTTTAGGTCCTGTTATTTAATTATTTTATTAAAGAATTCAACAATAGTTTTATTTATTACGTAACTATATAAACTCAAAAGGAAAATAATTTATTTAAAATATAATAAAACAAGATACTTAACTAAAATGAAAGGTTAAAGTAGATAGTCGTGTTGTATTTGTAATTATAGTCGTGATGGTTATCCCATTAAGAGTTGTACTATTAAAATTTATTGAATTTTAAGTACCAGACAAGAAAATAGAACTAACATGTCACTTTCCCGATAATTAAGTTGTTTAATAAAATATCAAGTAACACGGAAAGCCGGTATAGCTTAGTTTACGAAATGACTCATGCTTTCACCCATAAACTGAAATAGAATTATTCACTTTCAAAAATAACCTCTATTAAAAAGCTCTGATAAAGTTCCAATAATTTAGTTTAATATCCTAGACGACAAATAGCTGACTTGAAAAATTTCACACTATATAATAAAACTTTTAAAGTACCATCCTAAAAAATACATAAAACCTTCATTTTTGAAATATTAATGTGATCTTCATTACGCAGTACTTAGTCACACACAAAATTTAAGGTGTGCTCTGATGCAATATTTATGTGTCTATTTTTTCTCATATTGCTATGTATTAGTTTCTATTAGCTCAAAATCAAATATATTATAGTATCTCGGATACATTTTCGGGAGAGATCAGTTGCCTATACAGGCCTTTCACCCAGTTTGTGTATCTGACGATAAATAATTATAACAAATTTAACTTGAATTTTTTCGATTAATATCGAAAACCCTATGAACCTTTTTTGTAATTGTACTCATACTTCACGAAATAAAAAATAGAAATATTGGCTTGAACAAAACGCAACACAAAAACAGTAGATGTCGCGGGCACAGCGTAGTTTATCTGTAATATTTTAGTTCGCATAACAAAGTCGGCTGAGCCTGTCGTGTGACTGTGTTAGTCCATAATATTAATGTATCATTTAAATAATTGATGGCAGACTACACGCGAGTTTATGTTTTTGTCGGCGGTCGCATGAAAAGATATCTTTATGTGTGCTCCTGGAGAATTTAATTTATGCTCGGGCGCTGGTGTAGCGATATATTCCACTTATTTGAAGTTCCGAAGTCCAACTTCTTTACACGATGCTGGTATGCTGGTTTAATTTGTGGAATTTGCTTGTTTCATTTTGTGGACTATGTCGGTTACTTTAAGTGGTAATATTGAAGACCACGGTTTATATCTATATCTATTATCTAATAATATTATCGATGTTTAGAAAAAAAGGTTAGTTACTTTATTAGTACTAGAGTTGAAGGTAGTGGAATTCTCCAAGCTTCAACTGCACTAATATGAACACCACATCCATTTTTGCTTTATAAAAGGAGTGTAAAGTTTTGCTGTGTTTTAGTTTGAAAGGTGTGCCAAGAGGGGGTTCCAACTTAGTACTTGGGATAGCAATGAATTTGTGATTACCTTAAGATTTAAATTGAGTTAGTGGTCGATTTTATTTATCCATAACAACTCACAAGCAGGTAGACTGCATAGTTGTACTTCTCTTTAAAATTTATCTAAAGAATAGAACTTTTCATTTGAGCCTTTTCATATGATGTCCCACAACATCAATTTAAACGGAATACGTACAGAAATTATAGTCAAACGTAAAATCAAAGGAGTAACACCTATTCACGAACTCAGTCATTCAATTCAAGAAAGTCAGTCAGAACCTAGTCATTCAATTCAAGAAAGTCAGTTAGAACCTAGTCATTCCATTCAAGATTCAATAACACATTCAATTTCAGAAGAATTAACGTTAAAAAAGTATATGGAATAGTTTTTGTGTATAATCTCAAAGATTTTGTTTCTCTGCATGCAGCGGACAGCCCTACAGACATTAAACGGCTCGTTAACCATTATCGTGTAATTGCGTGGCGGAGCGCCCGCGCCGAATTGGAGAGTGCGGTCGGTGCCAGTTTGTTTAGCATCGGAGACCGGGTATTAAGTGTTAACGTTAACATATCCATACATTTTTATGATACTGAAGTTACGAACGAGCAATCCATCTGATTGTGAGAAGTCACTGCCAATCAAACTCATCTTTAGTCAACTGAAAGTAATATTGTAATCCTGTGTGTACAGATGCGTTGGTAGTCCATAAGGGTTAAGTTAAATTAGAATACTGTAGAAGTGTCTTTACTATGAGTGACTAATAAAAATTATATTATGAATAAATTCACGTTTTTCTCCCAGACTTAAAAAATTTGGATTCAAAATGATTCTGGGACGCCTGTAATTCCGGTATGCTGACTGTGATTTCAAACGAAAAGTCATTAGTAACAGAGCACTAAATTTTAATTTTCTTTTAATAAGTAGACCAATTTGTATAGTTCGTTTAGCAATTCATATTATATTCTGCTGATACCTTAGGAAAGTTACCAGTTAATACCTGGCAATTCCCCTTTTCATTTAATAAGCATATAAGTTTTATAGTATGTCTAGCAATATTTAGCATATTTTCTACTACTTTAGAACGTGATTGTCACCAGTTAATATCCAGTGAACTGCACGCCTCTACAACTAAACGCTAAATGATTCGTGCTACTGCAATTTTGTTACTTTGTAAATGATAATATGACACATTGAATTTGTTGTCGCGACAATATTGTATGGAATTGTTGGTACAACGTTTACAGATTAATGTCTTTTCTGGGGCTACTGTTACATAAGAAGTTAATGACCTAGCGATTTTAATGGCATTTTAACTTTTTTCATAAACACTAACAATAACATCTATAAGCTGTTCGTAAGAAAAATCTGTTAAAGGATTTATTTTGCAACTTTAATAAATATATGTTACATATTATAAATATATGATACTGAAATCTAATTCGTGTTTATTAATCATATCGTTTATTGCAATAAGAATTATAAGATGTTCATATTAATATATTATGAAGATGAACTTTAAAATCTAAATATATATATATGCTATTTATTTGTTTGTATCATTATTTCCTTATCAAAAACTGTGCAAAAATGTTTTATCAAAACTCTTATTGAATATCAGATTGATATAGAAATAATAGGGACTAATCGTAGACTAAGATTACCTGGCTATAAACGAGTAAAATAAAAATTACATAAAAATGACGAAGTGTTAAATTTTGTCCGATATTTACGTTATCACACCAGAACACCCAATTTAGCACTATAAACTCGCATTAAAAAGAGCAGAAAGCTCTATAAGGAATTACTTAAGATAATCTAGTGGATAAGAAGCGGCCTAACGATATCTACAATAGTGCTGGCGTCGATCCAAATGAGCCCAAGACAACCGCAACGCCACAAAAAATATCAAACGACGTACTTACTGCAAATAAACTGGATTACCGACGCGTCTTATCGCAAGCGGATGAACTAGAAGCGAAAGATGAGAGAGAAACTGGTGTCAGTGTGAATGATAGCAGTTTTTGAAATGAAACTAAGATCGTTTCAAAGGGAGAAGAACCCTTCGTAGTTTGATATCGCAAGCAACACCGCAGCGCCAGTTTCTACCTAAAAATTGCAATATTCTGCTGCTGTATTCTGGTATTAAGGCGGAGCTAAGAGAGATATACTTACCAGAGGTATTTCAACCTCAGGGGTAGTAACGCATTTGTGGCCGTCCTCGGCTAGGACTTTGAACTTTTGTATGGGGTTGATTACAGATGTCCATTGGCGGCAGTGACTACAAACCATCAGTTGGACTGCAAGCTCATTTGTTACTTCAAAATTATAAAAATAAAAACAAAATACTAACAAAAGACCATGCTTCCCATCTGATTGTAAGTGACGACTGTTGTCTATGGACGTTTGTTATCAACTCCAACAACATAGAATTGAAGTCGTGAGGATATTCACACCCACCCTCATTACATTGAGGACTAAGTTGGAACGTCTCGTCTAAATGTATCTGTTTTATCCAAACCGTACTATATTAGCGTTCAACATTACTACCATAAAGCTGAAATTGTCAACAATGTCATACCATGTCATAACATGCTTTTAATGCCTATGTTTGTGTTAGTGGATCGTTTTAATTTATATACGGATAATAATATTGTATTTTGAGAGCATACGAATATTACTGGTATTTCCTTACTAATTTCCTCATAGTTCGTGACTAGTTTCTCGGCCACGATACAACAAGTCCATTATCTGTCAATATAAACTATGGAACCCTCGTTTTCATGGATAATTTCTAGGAAACAGTTGACAAAATAGATATTTCGTGTGTATTTTTAAATGTAAAATTTGTCGCTGACAGAAATAACGGCGTGTATTTGAAAACGTCTAGTGACGTCACAATTGCTCGCATTGTTATAGTTTCTGTTTTCTCTAATGTCAGATCAAGGTCTAATTCCTCTGGTTTGTAATTAGATAACAATAAAATTGTGGAAGTTTTCAAGGTAACTGGGTTAAATTCACTTTTTTCTGCGTAATTTTTGTTGCTCCGTGTTTGCTATTTGTTTGATAAAGATATTTTTTTGCTTTTTGCTTTGAAGTTTGTCGCCGTCCAACCATTACGTTGGTGGACACGGATCTCTCAGAATGAGAGCAATTTAGGCTATAGCCCAACGCGTTACTCAGGTACGGATTGACAGGCTAAACACATCTTTGAGTATTTTTTTATGGAACTTTCAGACATGTATGTTTCTAATACGCAAATAACTTTGGAAAATCAGAGGCACATGAACACATTAAGACACAGAGATTATTAAGATATATTATCACAGCAGTCCCCATAAACATTCTTACATTTACATAATAATGCCAAACTTTAATTTATTTAAACTCGGAAGCGGCGCGCGGACAGCGCTTATAATCAAAGGGTTATTGATTGTCTTTAACTGTTAATAAATTTTTATCAGGATTCCAGGAATCAGCCGTCAGTACCTATGGCATTCCATTAACGTATACCGCGAAAACAATTAAGATCAAAATCTTCACAGTTTTGACAACTTTATGCTCTTAAAATGGTATTTACTTGTTGTTTTTTTACGTATTTCTATATCTGTTGACGCCAGTTAATAATTATCTTAATAATTTATCTATTTACTTGTCAAAGATTAAAATCAAGTCAAATAATGAAACTACTGATCTACTAATGAAATCTACAAATTAAAGACCGAAATTTCAAATTCTCTGGTAACTAGAAATTGACAAATTTCAAAACAAAACATTCGTTCTTTGATAAGCAAAACATTGAATAGATCAATGATTATTTATAGGAAGTTCTTCAATTTTCAAAATTATTTCATAGATTTTGTATGTAACGACGATATGGTGTTTTGATTTCTTAATTGCCGATATTTTGACTCAGTTGCATGGATCGTGGTCACACGGTCAGTTTAGCGAATACCCGTTACGTAACAAAAGATATCAATTTCGCTATAATATTTGTCTAAAATCGTTATAGTATAGGTGATTTGGCAGTTTTTACGATAATATTAGTATGTGAACTTTGGGAGTCGTGTTTTGCTTACTTTAAATCTTTATTGCCTATATTATGATTGTCACCAAATTTATCTATGAATTTATTCTTCTCTTCTTTAGCGACATAAGGTCATATCAGTTAAAGAATAAAATTATAACCATTCTCTGCTTCGAAGACTATAAAGCTCTTTATCTATTTATTACCACCAATGCAATTTTAACTGTCTACATTTGCAAAATTAAGTTCAATTGTCATCAGATATCATTACGAGACGAACTACGTTAAAACTATCGTAATAATCAATAAATAACCGGCGATTCAAAACCATTCGATTATGCGCATAATAATCGTAATGGGGCCTCAAAACTAAATTCCTCGAACCAATTATTTAAAAGCCCCTAAATTTATGTTTATTGAATTATTGATGTTGTTAATCATTTCAAATATTCGTTCCGGCCTAAAGAACAGTATAGTTGGTTTTATAGCATTCCGTCATCTTGTTCTTGGGCTTGGAGTTTAAGTTGGAATTAATTAGGAGTTATTGTCTGCGGATTCCATGGAGCTAAATCTTTTATAACGATGTCATCGTCGCGGGATATAAAGTCATATGTTAATTAAATGGATAAAAATATATCTGTTTTATCAAAAAGTATATATTATGAAAGGTAATTTTAATAGGTTCTCATTAGTGTACAAAATTTATATGTTACTACAATTTTTGCGGCTTTACTTTTCGTTTGTTTTGTTGATTACTGTAGTTTGTATGATTTTGAATGCCAGGAAATTCCAGTACTAGACCATTTTCCAATATTCATCCATAATTTATTCTGATACTTTTATCCAAGAAGTTTTAACTATGTGATTATAAATAATGTACTTTTGATAGAGATAAATATAGCGACTTATTTCTCGGACAGCGTAATTTGTAACAATTCGATGGTGGTCATAAATTAAATCGAACTAACATATCTTTGTTTCAAGGTAATTTTTTGCAGATTTTTTCTTGATGTCACCTGTTATGCCTGCACTTGAATTGGAATGAACTTGAACTTGAATTGGATGGAATTGAAGAAGTTTAGGACGAATCATCGTAACATACATGCTACATAGTATGTACCAACTTTAAGATGTTATGAGATGAAAGTGCAATAAGGGCAATATAGAATTAATGACGTGATGAGTCCCTGAGATAACTTATTCCTACAATTGAAATATTAACGGCCCATAGCCAATATATTTATGAAGATAACATTTAAGAAAACACTGAGCCCAGCAAATGTAGGTTGTGTAAGGCCTTAATGTTTTATAGGGAACTGTATTCGCTATTACAATAAAATACTAGATCATATCATGAATCTACTAGAAAGAAACTTTGAACACTTCACTAAAGACATTGAGATTGTAAGAAAGCATACTTAAAACGAATAATTATTTAACTGCGTAAGATAATATTGTATAAGTTACTTTTTTAAATGATGGTGGTGTGCGTTATGGAGTTTCTTTCGTCGCTTATATTCCGTAGCGAAACAGCTTGCGAAATGGTGGTAAATTATTGATGTTCAATAAGAATTCTGTAAAGGATCTATTTCGAATAAAATATTTAGATATTGATGAAAGAATTAAATTGTGAGTGCCTTGTTAAATACAAATTAAAGCTGTCTTGTCTTCTCACTACTTATGGTAGCAATTAATGATAAGGTAGATGCTGTAACAAATATGTGGTAGGTGTTTTACATCCATAAATTGAGTAAATCACGTATTTTGTTAATAATTTATGCACTTCTCAGTTCCCGTTAATAAAACCATCAAGTTGGAAGTGTTTATGTGGGAGTATCCAGATAAAATAAGCAATAACGTTAGAATCATCATATCAATTACGTAAAAACTGATTTATGTACAGCCTTGGTAATATTTCAAGTCAATTTAATAGATTGCCGTATCCATTTAATCCCTATTTATTCAATGAACCGTAATGTCACTAATGTAGCCTAGAAAGAAAACCTTATTTATTGTGAGATTAACTCATAAATTTAGATTGTGGGTGTCAAAGTCGGACAGTTTTCTTGCGTTGCAGAAAATGTTAGGTGGCTTCCAGTGTAAAGTCACCTTATGGTCGTTTCTTGTTTTCAAAACGGTTGTTACACGCTTTAACCATATTTAAATCGGCCGGGACCACCAAAGCAGTCATTACGAGGTCTTAGATATTAGACCTCAATACCTGATTATGCAAATGCTACGCCTATTGTATCATATATTAGTCTATATTTATTGTTAGAGAAGCTTACAATATTCTGCGTGTTTACTAAATTCAATTTAGCTGTAGAAGCCGTTGTGGTTCAACTTGTAGGTAAGTAAATGCCGTCTATGGACACAATATGCGAACATAAATAATACTTTACCTGACTTTTACTTTACCTTAGGACATCGTGTAGTATTCTAATCTTATTTGATGCTAATTACAGATGTTCATGCGCGGCGATTGAGACTTACTATCAAGTGAACTGTTGCCAGCATATTACTGTCTCCCTGTTGGGCACGGGCCTCCTCTCAGAGTGATAGGAGTCCATAGTCCATAGGTCATAGTCTACCGCGCTAGTCAAGTGCAAATTGGTAGACTTCGCACAACTTTGAGACCTTTTTATAAAATTCTCATATATGTAGGTTTCTTTACGATGTTTTCCTTTAGTCTTAAAGCAAGCGATAATTCATATTTAATAAGCCTGTTACTTCGAAAAACCAGAAGTGCGTGCCTGATGCTTGAACCGTCGTCGTCGCGTTCTGATTAACCGCTGGGCGGCAGGCTGATTTGCTACTTCCTACATAAAAAAAAATACTAACGTAAGCGATGATGGGACGTCTTTCGGTAAAATGTTCATTTCATTCAACAGCATTGGTGAATAGGAAGTGGCAGACGTGGACGATAAAGAGCGTACTTTATGAAGTTCAGTAGGCGTCGTAATTATGTTTCGGTGAAAGTTCTATTGGATGTATCCAATTCACGGAGATATACCCGTTAATGTGTCTGACGGAGATAAAGTCGATAGAATTTGGGAACAGGAGAGGTGACTGAACTTCCTGTAATTTTGGATCCGTTTATTTATTCAAGTTCGATTTGTGAATTCGATTTCTGTGCAGCGAACAACGAGCTGTCAATCTCCGTTGACGCAGACAATAACAGACTAGTAGACATTGTAAAATGAACTGCTAATTATGTTTTGATAAGAAGGTGGCTATTAGCGTCAGATTTATAACGCCAACTTAAGATCGTCAGATTTTCGAATGCCAAGTTAAGATACATATTTGTGCAGAAATTATAACAAATTTCTTTAGTAGTATTATAGCATCATATTATGTCGACGATGGTAAATAGATTTCGCTAGCCATGAACATCCGCAAAAGTCCAGTTAGAATTGGAGCCCTATGGCCTCAGATGGCCACTGACGACTAAGTTCGAAAGCTTACTTAAGTGTTTCCCTGTATCCACATCAATCAAATCAGATCACAACGACGATTAATACTACTTTTATAAGGTGTGTTGATGGCACCTTCGGAATAGATGCACGATTTTTATGTGATGGAAATGGCAAACGAGCATGCAGACCACTTGATGATAAGTGGCCATTGCTGCCCATGTACATTTGTAATCTAGCTCAGATAAGAGTCGTATTCGAGGTCGATCACTGATGCCTTGCTACCCCTGAGGTTTATGTAAGAACGACTTGTAAGTATTTCTCTTTCACCACCCCCTTCAAATAACAGCGATTAACATTTGTTATTAGGCAGAAATAGGTGTGATGCTGCTGAAGTTGAACTCCAAGAGATTCTATCAGCCTACATACCGTATTGTACCTTAAAAAAATAAAGTCTTAACATTGAACCAGCACTGGTATGGTCGGTGGTCGGTTACCACGACTCAACCAGAATAATGACACAGAATGGCCAATATCACCGATGCTTCCGCGATGCTCTAACATCGCGGGCACTGACCATTACTTAAAATTGACGGATGACACTAAACAACGCAGGCAGTAAGAAAGTTAGTTTATTGGTATCTCTTAGCAGAGACAGAAAGCAGCAAGCCTATTTAAGTTATTAGGCAGAATGTTTTGAAACGATGTAAGCATTGTCCATTTGTTGCAATACCAGCGCATGTTTCCGGGAAACGATTGAATGAATTCCACAAATTATCTTGATTGTTGTTGCGATTTTATCGAGGAATTTAATATTTTTTAAGTTACCGCGTTCCATAGTTTCATATCTACTGTTGGGTTTAAGTATAAACGATTCGAACTAGAAGTTTTGATATCGGATACAACAACGAGGGTTCTAAGTTAAATTAATGCGTTATTCTATTTGCAAATATTAAGCGTAAAATAGTGATTGAGAAATAAATAAGCAAGTAATTAGTATATAAAGTTATTAACTTTTTTTCTGTATTCTTTTTTTATTATATACTATCTAACGATAAGGCAGACGGGCTACCTGATGAAAAGTAGTCACCGTCGCCTATGGACATTTGCAGCACCAGAGGAGTCGCGATGTATCGCCGGCCTTGGAGGAGAGCTCTTATTGCACCTTTTTTGAAGAGCCCCATATCATAGCGTATCGGGAATACCTCAGGAGGAAGTTTATTCCACATTTTGCACGTGGCAAAC
>DWRA01002168.1:0-14673 GCA_018250295.1 Spathilepia clonius
TTATGCCGAAATGTTAAGGTTCCCTGTGGAAACAGTAACTTAAGTATTGTTAGTTCAGGCATTTTCTGCTCTGAGGTATAACTTTAACTGTACGACTGAAATTTTAGACTGATTTGACTATTTTTTTAAAGTTAAATTTCAAACAAAGTTCAACATCATGCAAACATCATCATTCTTGTAGCGTAGTGTACAATTTTTTCTACAATATTTTAAAATTATAATCTTATTTAGGGTCGATTCATTGTCTATGGGTTGCGATTGCTTCTTACTATCAGGACTGTGTCCTCGTTTGCTACTACCATCATATAAAAAATAGGTATGTACCTACAGTATGAAGGTCAGAATCACTAATAAAGACGCTTAAATAAAACGACCGATCAACAAAATTCTAATGTTCGTTATTAATATTTGATTTTAATAAGCGATTAGTTAATTTGAATATTCTTAAAAGCTTAAAATCTTTATGCTTTTTTCGCAACATAGTTTTAAAGTTTTCTAGTAAAATTATTGTCATGGAGTACGACTCTCCTCTAACTCCACCCCGCTGGTCATGTGAATTTGAATTGGTAGACTTCACACACCTTTAAGAATATGTCCCCCCCCCCCATCCCGTTTACAAAAACCGATTTAAAACAAACAACTATTTACTCACGAAGGAATTATTGGAAAATATTTATAGAATTAAATTACATTCCGTTATTATTAAAGTAAATTATGAAAATCTAGTTTCAAGTTACGTTAGGTACCTGTTATTTGTCGCTAATGATCATTACGTGCTAAACTTTTATTAAATACTGCTGACCAAGATTTAAAAGGAAGGTAGACATGTGCTACGAACAAATTCCGCGAATTAGGTATTGCATCATTTGCCTAAACCGAGAAAACGCGGCGTCGCTTTATTGTACATACGAATTGGGTATTGCATCATGTAACTAACCCGAGGAACCTCAACAATTACCTTTACCTGTCTAGTTTCTTCCAGTTATAGGCGTTTGGTATGAAATTTTTAAATTAATGGAAATAAATATGTTTGTACACCGATTTATTATTATATATGTGCTAATTAACTAATAAAAATACACATATAATCCAGGTTTTTTAATCTAACCGTATTGCCATAAAAGAACAACAATATAATTTTTATTGTATAAAAATAACAAACAGATTTAAGAATAACCGAACACAAATATTATGTTGTAATTACTATCCCAATTTGTGAGGATTGTTGCATATGTGTGATCCGTTTCCAGCAATGGGACATAGAAAGGGTTGCAACTAAATAATTTCAATATCTATACCGGTAATAACATCAGCAAGTAGAGTAATAATAGTAATAGCTAGAGTCCATAACTTTAGCAAATATTTAACTTGTATATATAACACAAAGTCTCATTGATGGACTTCACTATTAGCTGAAGACCTGGCGTAGATTATCAGTATTTCGCTTTTTGTAATTCCTAACGAATCTATCACCCGGTGTTATTACACGTGTGTGATTTTTCGCTAACCTATAGCCGCTACTTCATTGAAATGTTAGAAAAATCTAGCACCACCGCTCAGCTCCTAGTTTTAACCTGTATTAGAATCGTAGTTTCTAACGATGCTACATTAAGTGGTGCGTTGCTAAGGTCGAATAAAAAGTGTTTAACTCACCATTACATGCATTCCCATGCGGCTGTTCATAGTGATGCATTGCTCGAAGCACCGTGATGCGTGTGTAGGATCGCGCCCTTTCATGTCACAAGCGAGACTAAATGTACGACCAACTGGCCGCCTGAAACACTGGAGCTTCGCCCCCCACCCGTTACTTCGGCCCCGCATGCGCAAACTGAATAAAGTCGTTTTTCCTCTGAACTAATCTCGCCATCGTGCAGTAGTGAATGAGTCAGATGAAATACGATGCACTGCCTATCATATAGGCAATGAGAGCCGGTATTTGCTCTTGCTTAGGCCGTAGCATCTAGGACTGCATCACCGCGGTACTTCATCATGGGCTTTAATCAGTAATAAATTTTAATTCTCATGCAGCACTATTTCCATTATTCTTCAACAAACACCGTAATCTTAATTGGGTTAATATTAAGGCTACCCATCTTGTTCAAACACTGATTTTTAAAGAGATTCTATGCGCGGTTTGTACCCTGTCGCACGGTTGTTCACATTTTACGTAGGGTCCCTAGATAGACAGATCAATAGATTTTGGAGAGGGAAGTAGCAGCGTGGTGTACTCCGGGCAAACTCTTCCAAACGGATTATTATATCTAAAGATTATTTTGCATTAATTATAATGAAATTGAAAAACTTAGGTTGTGCTAGATGCTCCGTTTACTAGATACACACATGCACCAGCAGATCAGCAGCAATACAAAGTAAGGGAGAAATACTTATAACGCAACGTAACAGTGACTGAACTTGAGTAGAACTCAGGTCTTATCTGGGATTGATTGATTAAGAAGTCCGTTGACGGCAGTGGCCACTTTCCATCTGGTGGGCTGCATACTCGTTTGCTACTTTCATATAATAAAAAAGTAATGCAGGAGAACTATATAAATTTTCCTTATTAAACATTTCATACTAAACTAAATAAATAACTTCCATTTCCATGACAACTTTCCACGGAGCTTCTAAACTATGAGCGTGACCACCGCGTGCAGTCGACTACAACTTTATACCATTGCACGCAGTTGACTTATCGATTTGTTTTTGCTATTAATTTATTAATATCGACTACAGTAGTCGTACAGAAAAATATTACTAGTCTGCCACGGCTTGTGTCCGACACGATCAATGTCTGTAAATATAATCGGCAGCAACACAAGCAATGAGAAAATAAATACACAGGTAATTACTCGAATTTCCATTAATTTGAATATAAGGAAGTAACAATTATTGATTTTTTTTTTTTAAAGTCGTTTGAAAAGTACTTAAACAGAAAAAAACAAGCACAGCGCATCCTGTGATACCTTGACGTGTTACATTATTACTTATTAGGCAATATTACCAAAAAGGGCCAGGGCGTCACAGAGACAATTCGTTTGTTTTCCACCTTTAAGGCCTCCTTCACACTTGCGGTATTCGGGGTACGCGTAGCGCAGACGCTGCGACAACGTAGCGTATACGCGACACGCGCGTCACATTTTCGCGACGCCTGTCGTCAATTTACAGTCGTCAATTTAGTATTATCATAAATGTTGGCTGCTTATGAAAAGAATTAGCTTACGTAACATAATTGTGACAAAAACTTTTGGAATATAATGACCGGTGTACAATATTCTAGCTGAAAAGCTGGCTAATACAATACCAAATAGATTTATTCAAACAACAAAACAATAGGTAGGCAGGTAGTGAACCTATCTACGTGGTTAACATACTCGTGGTGCATAAATAGGCTAACACTAGGTTGGTGGTCCTAAGTCTAGACTAGACTGTAACTGTATTCTGTGCTATTCTAGTCACGCTCGAATGAAAAGCTCAGTGGAATGACTTTATATTTGTTCATTTGTTTCATGAATGTCTCAAACGATGTCAAATAAAAAATGTTAGCCAAATAAGAATCTGACTCGCATGCGACTTGGTCATTGAGTGTTCCGTAACACATTTTTTTATTTTTAAAATTTGATACCATAGTACTTACAGAAGTTTTAACATTGAAGTATTTAAATCGAAAACCGCCTAAACGCAGTTTTGTTGTAGGTGAACCTTCCTCATTTTTCAATTTTTATTTTTTGTATTGCATATTAATACACACTAAAAATCAGAGAATGAAAACAGTAAGACCGTTCCTTTTAGAGATTTGTCGATGGATTTAGTTTCTCTAGAAGTTTCCACCGTTAGTGAAAAAATAAATCCATCCCTAATTATGCACTTTTCTTGGATCAAGTTCAATTCTCCCGACAGTTGCATTAATATTTCTAACCCTTTCCAATAGTTTTCATGCTGTATATATGGAGTAACAATTTATAGGTAGGTATAGTTAAAGAAGAAAAAACATGATTGTAATGATTTTCATTTATTTGATATAAAATTAAAAGCAACCATTATTACAGCATAATTATGTTGTATGTAGTTACTTAATAATATAACTAGCTCTTATGATTTACGTTTTGCAAGTGACAAAACGGTAATAAACGTAACATGATATCTACTAATATAAAAGATAATATGAATAAAATATGAATTTGGATAAAAATATAAAAATTCAACCAAAGGCAACTACCTCCACAAACTAATTTATAGGAAATTTAAGACCAATTTATTTAAATTGTAGTTTATTTAACAAATGGAACAAGAGGCCACAAATATTGATGGAATAACCTGCAATACTTACAAAACCTTCGATTTTGCTTGAAGCCACAAATGGAATATTTTAGTAAACAAATTTCTTCAACATTGAGTCATTAAACTAACTTAACATGTAAACAATAAAATATTTAACATTGTTAAAGTTTCTAAAGTGGTTAGATATCAATTTTCTTTTACAGAATATTTCAGATTTTCTCTGTTACTGTTATATTAACTACTTATACCTAATATTTTAAAGTTCAAATATATACAAAAATATTCAGTAAATTTATGTTAAACAAAACTGTAGAAATCATAGGTAAGGTACATGCTGCATGCAGTAGTATGGAACAGAAAATATTTAAAAAAAAAATCAAACCTGACAGTGATTTAAATATGTTTATGTATTTTTATTCGCTTTTTATTAGCTTCACCTGTATGTTTGTTTGTATGTTTGTAACCGACTTCTTTGGGCGCGATTTTGACCCACTTTAAACGGCCAGATTTCGTTCAAACTTTGTAGATTTATTGAGGACCGATGACAATACACAAATTTGATAAAATTATTCCATTTTTTAATTTGCAAAATATGATTTTTGTTAATTTGTTACTGAGGCTCATTTTAGGCATACAAGAAAATTAAAAAATTTGCATTGAATCAACACATTGTTATAATAATACTTACAGTAATGAGTCAATATTTATAAGGCAGACTATTTCAATAACAAGAACTGGTTCTGTGACTTTTTAAAACAAATCAACAAAATCTAAAAACTCAATGTTGATTGCTATTGACTTTTAGGATTTATCCTATGGATTTCATACAATGTGGACTTAGCAGCATTTTTTCTAATAGGGTAATAATTCATTAACATGCTGAAATTTTAATAACTCCATATAAAGTTGAACACTCATCAAAATTACTAATTATTAATAGAAAATGCTTATGGTCAACATATATGTTTTGAACAGAGCTACACACAATGTAATTTGCCTTTTTAACCAAAACAAGAGGTTACCATCATTTTGTTCACGAATTTTTAAATATCATACGCAATCAAGCAGTTGCATTGCTCAACTCAAGGTTCTTTACATAATAATATCTTTATTACTAAATGTGATCTAGAATATGAATTTTAACGTAGGCCTGAATATTTAAAAACGACATTGATTTGGCATATCAGATATCCTTAATGTTCTAAATTTTACATATTTTCATAACAGTGCCTTACATGAGGGTATGATCTAATATTAATTTCAAACGCTGTTCTAGAAGCCACTCAATTACAAAACGTGAGCAGATTGTACTTAATCATAGACAAACTTGTTACCTACCAATGAGTCATATAGTGACTTATGAGTATACTAATACAATAGTGCAAAATTTAACACAGCTTGCATTTAGACAAGAAACAAAACACCAAATTAAATGTGTGTAACTATTACTCCTATACATTTATACATAACCGTAAATATACCAAAGTAAATGTTACTTATAAATAGTGTTATATTCAATTGCATTAATTGTATATAAAAATGAGAATAGTACTAGTATATTGCCAATATTGGAGGGTGCGACTTGAAGCCTAGCAAGCACAGTTGTCTCCGTCCCTGTTGCGGCCATTGTCATTGGCATTTAGCTTGATCTGGTCCGGAAACTCATTGTACAGCTCTGCTTCTGTCTCCTGAGCCAACACATTGCGGGCTATAGTTTGGAATGCTAGTTCTACATTCACAGCCTCTTTAGCACTGGTTTCGAAATACGGGATATCATTTTTGCTCTGACACCATTGCTGTGCACGTTTAGCAGACACGGCGCGGTTGTCCAGATCCACTTTGTTGCCTAGTATGACGAACGGGAAGTTCTCAGGGTCACGAGGCGAAGCTTGTATCAAGAATTCATCTCTCCAACTCTCCAAGGACTTGAACGTGTTGGGGGCAGTTACGTCGAAAACCAATACGCAACAATCCGCCCCACGATAGAATGCCACTCCCAATGACTGGAACCTCTCCTGGCCCGCTGTGTCCCAAATCTGCATTGTGACGATTCTATCATCGACGATTACCTCTTTCGTGAGAAAATCTGCGCCTATTGTCGCCTTGTACTGGTTGGAAAATTTTTTGTTGACAAATTGGTTCATCAGCGAAGTTTTGCCAACGCCGCTGTCTCCAAGGATAATCACTTTCAAAAGAACCTTTTTTCTTGATGCCATTTTGCACGAAAATTTATCTGGATTAGGAAAACACACAAATAATAATCACTCTTTGTCTGTTCTTTTCTTTTGACATATATCGTAACGAAATTGATAAATGCGTCACCTGTTGGCAGTGTTACCATAAGAGAAAACTAAAAATTCTTCAAAATATAAAACTCATCTTTCATTAGTGGTATTAATAATATACATTATGTTATTCTATGCAGTGCATTATATAAAGTATATGATATAAAATTTTGATTGTAAAACCATACTTATAAAAAATCTAACTTATTACTATCAGCAGTTAATGGGTTATCTGTAAGTAAAACAAAGCAACTGTTCTGTATATTATTGATACATAATCTGTAGTTTAAGTAGTTATGTTTCATCTGTGTCATAGATAATATGTGCTGATTTCCGCAGATTTCCGTGTGTGTTTCATGAAATACAGTTTTTTCGCTTTTTTCAATTAATTTTTTATGATCTAATTTCCAGTATTTGAAGCCCATAAAATGAGACGCTAATAAGTAATGTTTGTTAAATAGTTATCCTAATTATTGAGTGTGTTGAACTCAACGACGAAAGGTGAGGCTAAAACGAATTGTGTTAAACATTATCCGTTACCTACCAAAACTAACTTTGTTAAAACTTTCATTAATTTTTAGAATGGAGAATAATTTGAGCCGTAGTGGGAGCCGATCGAGTTCGGTATGTGAACTCGAAAAGGACCTAAGCGATATGGAAATTATGAAATCTAGG
The DNA here is from genome assembly GCA_018250295.1 of Spathilepia clonius. Lineage (NCBI taxonomy): Eukaryota > Metazoa > Arthropoda > Insecta > Lepidoptera > Hesperiidae > Spathilepia > Spathilepia clonius. The sequence continues at coordinate 7,239 of DWRA01002168.1, forward strand.
ACGAATCGGCGCAACGTAATGGGTCGAACACAACCTGCACGGAAAGCAAAACGGATTCGATTTTTTCGAAATGGTGATAAATTTTATTCAGGAGTAATAATCCCAGTCTTGCCAGAACGATACAGGTGAGTCTATGCTTATAATGTTAAGTAACAAAAATCCAATACGAAAATGTACCAATCACTTTCACTTTCATTGGTTTTTATTTCCTCTATAAAGTTTCAAACAATTGATTGTGTTGTGGGCGCGCTTTATTCACCGCTACGTACTGTTTGTTCAGCTTCAGCTAAAAGATAACGATTAGATTACTTGCAGATTCACTTTAAATGTTATTGAATGTTAACATGTTGTCTTAGTCGTGTTTTCCTAGTAAATTATTCTATAATGTAAATTATTTTATATTTTAAATATTTCATCTGGTTTTTCACTTTGTTCTATACATGAATACACGAATTTTATGTTGCTAATTTGAAGAAGTAGTAAAGAATACTTTATATTAAAACTAAACATACAGCCATTGGACTAATAGTATTTTTTCTTCTTCATTAGAAGACTTCAGAGTGCCATATGGACAGACTTTTACAGACAGGACAGAATATTTTAATAAGTGATACCATGGAGCACTTGTTTAAAATAAGATCAAAATTATGTATGACAAGTATTTTTCATATCAGTACTGAACCAATTATAATTATTATATAAAACAATTCATATGAAACTATTACTATGTTAATAAATATGAAGTGTCTTAAAAAACTCAAAAATCAATTTCAATATATTTTACTATATTCAAATTTTAAAATCTATTTAAAAATCAATTTTATTATATTCTATTTTCTTTATTTTATACACTTTTTAGAATAAATTGAAATGTTCAAAATTAATTTATAAAAATGTTCTTTACTTGATCGGGGTATATGGATAACTAAGCTGAGCGGTGACCATCAATTCTTTCAATTATGAATTGATTAGTATGACTCAAGTATGAATTAACAGTATGACTTCACATGGTAATATACATTAAAATATTTCCTTAGATTTATACAGCTAAAAAATTGGCCATTACTCATATTACAAAGCATATAAAAATTTTATTTATTGTTTTCTGTTACTCATGAAGAACAATCAAAAAGATAAGAGAATATATTTTGAGCTTAAAGGCAATGCCATAATTACTATGATATAAATACATTATGATTTACATAGGTAGTAGTTTTGAAGGTGGTAGAATCCTTTGCAGTTGAATCTGGTGGCATGAATGCTACACCTGTTTCTGCCTTAAAATAGCAGTCTTTTGATTTGAGCCATTCAGACTTAGCTCTCAGAGGTACATATTAATGATAGAGCTCAGGTAGGCTTTTAGTCTAATCTGGGGCCAATGACAGATGTCCATGTGCAATTATTGCCACTTATCATCAGATGCATTGCATGTTCATTGCTAATCCCATCATATTAAAAAAACATAGTGCAGCCACCTATCATCTTTTCTTCCAAAATTCTTTAAAATACAAAACATCCTTGTATTTTTTGTATTTTATGTTACATAATGTTACAAAAAGTGCTTGTATTCCAGATCATTTGATAGTTTGACTGCAGATCTGACCAGAGTTTTAGTAGATAATGTAACTTTGCCCAGTGGTGTGAGGACAATATATTCCCTAGACGGTAGAAAAGTGAGTATGAATGCTAATGACGGTATTAGAACATTTTGTGTGGCTTGTGTACAAATCAATTTTATTTGTACAGATAGGAAAACTAGATGATTTAGAGGACGGACAATCATATGTGTGTAGTGGCTTTGGTGAACCATTCAAACGTTTAGATTACGAAGCCAGTGCTGTAACACCACAGTCCTTCAGGCTAAGCGGCCCCGAGTCCCTCAGTGATAGTGCAAGTCCATCCCCAGCGAGAGCTAACAATAGACTGTCCCGATATTTGCAGGTGAGTGTTATTTATTCTTTTCGTAATCCAAATGATTCATTAACCTAGTTACATTTCTTAAGATAAGCTTATAGATTTGCATAGATCGATCAACTTGTGGGTGTTGTTGAATTTTGTAACATAATTAATGACAAAATTAATATTGATTTAAAAGTTAGGTCAAGAATTTTAAAATATTCTTAGCATATATTTAGAGCATTGGCATACTACAGGCTTTTTGTCAGGCGATAGCTTGGATGAAGGGCCATAATCAGTATGAGAATTAGTTGATACCAAATCATTGTTATATGTGCTCTTGTATACTTCCTTATTCTGATTAAAGGCCCAGTCAAACTATCGGCCAATAAAGAATGTGAAATCTGCAGGGTCTTTAATATGAATTGTTCTAAAGTACCTTATTTAATTTCAAATGATATCTATCATTTGTATGTGTCAGCTTGGTTCTTACATAACCAATCATAAACACATATATAATGTTATTATGTCTTCAATTGTAGATCATAGCATCATATTATCAAAGTCCATCTATCATGATGTCTATGAATGTAATATGAGAGAATAATTTTCATGTAATTTCCTTATATTATTTATAATTTTACTGTAATATTACATAGTTGTTAGAAATATTTTCTTTAATAGAAGCTGATGTATTATGAATAATTAGACATCGTAAAATTTAGAGCGTGTTACTAAATTCGTTTATAATTATAATTTTCACTACAAATATAAATACTGTAAACTTAGTATATTTTATTTGTAATTTAAATAGCGCCCGATGCTAATGTATTATTTACATTAAACGAAAAACAGAGAATAAAAGATATTTGCGATTTTTGATCAGTGTGGCCTTATACTGTCGTCCTAATAAACGTTATCAGTGGAAAGCGATATTTTGATATATAACTCGGCCAATTATCTGCAATGTACGAATACGTGTAATGAATGAACGGTATTCCTCATTCGCGCCATTTAACTCCGGAGTTTCGCTTCAGTGAAAATAGGTCAAGGCGAACGTTTTCGACCAAACTTGTAATTTTAGCCAAATTAAAAATTGCCATGACTTTATCTATGAACTGTGTAGCTAATTGCTCATGATTTTTTAATTTATTAAGTAGTGAGCGGCATAAGCATCCACATCAAACTGTGTTAAAGTTTTCATTCCTTGATATATTATTTATAACTTCATTAAATATTTCAGTGTATTCAAAATAAAATTAATTTCATATTTTATTAATCTCTATTCTTAGTGTAGTCTATATACGAAAGAATACGTATCCAGTTAACGGTTACTTGCTAAACTGTAAAGTGTATTTATTTGTGTTTGTAACTTGTTGCAGACAAATGGTAGTAGTACTACCGGCAACGGGTCACCGAGAGTAAGTCCCGCTGGAGACAATGTGGTCCGACCACGCATAGTTACTATTATTAGGAATGGCGTAAAACCACGCAAGGTAATTAACACGCTTTGGAAATTTCGAATTTTGTCTATTGTTCTTATTGATTACAGGAGAGTCGCATTCCGTTGCCTACGTTGATTTAGAAAGAAGTATGTCGACTCCTACACATACTGTAACTACTTAAGATGTGCAATATATGTAACCTAACACTATTTACTATTTTTATAATACAAAACTTTCATACATATTCGTCGTCGTCAATCCTTAAAACAATAACCAAAAAAAAAACTGAAATATCTGTACATAACTTTCCACTTCGACATCAGAAATGCCTATGTTACTACCTCTTTATAATATTTATATAACTAACACCAGTATTTATCTGGGGAAATGTATCCGGCTGACTGCGACTTAATTTTCACTTGAAAGTGTACGTTTTAAAAACAAATTGTTCAATATTGAATTTGGTTGGCGCGTGTAAAGCATAAGATAGTGTACGCATTGTCCGATCCGCGATAGCAAGCTCAAAGAATAAATTAAAGAGAAAGAACATTCCATGCATTAGTATTCACTAAGAAGCATTCATTCTATATAGGTATAGGTCACTAGTGCATCGTAAAGCGTTTTCATATAATATGACTCACGAGACTGTTGTATTCAATCGCATTGTTCAGTAACTTTTAGTTTCGCTACACGTTGCAATGAGTAATGCAATCTAAGATTTCTTGGAGCGTTTTTAGAATGTTTTCAAATACGCTATCGGTATTGATTGCTGACCGATATTTCAACGGTCTGATATGTAACCGTTTCTCTTTTAAAGCAACAGGTAAATGTATAGTAATAATTACATAGGAACACGACCACCGCGGAAATTATGATGTAGATAACAACAGCCGATATCGGAGCGGATAATGTGTAACCTAATTATGATCACCGTATGTGGTCTTTCTCTAGATAAGCCATAAATTATTACTAAATCAGGTACCTTCATGGTTAGAATGGATTTTGTAAGTTAGGAAAACACGTCGTAAGTAACGTTACCTATTAAAAAATATTCGGTAAAAATATTTGGGAGATAGAATGGATTTTTTTGCGCGAATCTATCAGATTCTTAAATATGTCTTGCCTAAGTATTGCCTTATCACGTCAACTATCAGCCAGTGAAATTCCCGTCAAATACGGTCCGGCCGTTTCGGAAATTAGCCGGAACAAACAAAAAAATAGACAGGAAAACAACCTAAACAAAAATAAATGATTTTTTGTTATAAGTACTGTACATCCTTAGTAAAAATCTGTTATTATAGCATTAGAAACAGGGCGTTAGAAACATTAGAAGCACTTCAATTTATTTATGTGTACCTGTATATGTAAACTCTTCCTCAATTAGACATTCGAATCTTTTTTCTTCTGACACGATGCAGGTATGCAGGTTGCTATTGAACAAGCGCAATAGTCCGACCCTGGAGCATGCGTTGGCCGCCATAACCGAGTGCATCAAGCTGGACACCGGCTGCGTGAGGAAGGTGTTCACGCAGTCCGGCAACCCTGTCACTGCTCTTCATCAGTTCTTCGAGGATGAGGATGTGTTCTTTGCGTACGGCAATGAAAGGTGGGTTGAGTGCTTTTATGTTGGTTATTGTCTACATCGCGCTGGTTATTTTTTTTGGATGATTGAAGCAGCAAGCGCATGAAGTTGACCTGATGGTAAGTGGCGACTTTCATCTGTACACGCCTCTAGTCGACTCCAGCGGCATCACCGCCACATAAACTTGTGGCTAATGACAACAATGTTAAGCGCTACTATATTCTGATTTAAAGGGTGTGCTAAGGAAAACATACTTGTGTGTGTTTCAAGTTAATTCGCAGGGGCTAACGCATGTGGTTGAACTCATGAAGGACTCAAATCTTAACTGTGCTTGATTACAAATGCCCATGGGTAGCAGTGGCCACGTATTATCAGGTAGATTGCATGCATTGCATTCACTTATTTCTGCCTAATAACAGCAGTGTTAAGCGCTGCTGTTTTCTGGTTTGAAGGGTGTAGTAAGGGAGATAAACTTAACGAGGCATTCCAACTTAGACCTCCGGGGTAGCGACGCATCTGTGGTCGACTTCAGTTGGGATTCTGGTCTTATCTGGGGTGGATCACAAATGTCCATGGCCGGCAATTGCCACTTCCCAACAGGTGGACTGCATGCTCGTTTGCTACTCCATCTTACAAAAAAAAGATAGGCACTTTCTATCATATGCACTGCATGCTCGTTTACTACCTTTCTGTTTTACTACAGAAAAGTCAAATGAGCACGCAGTCCATCTGATGATAAGTGGGTCAGTGGTCAAATAAGTGAACATCTTTGGACATTTATATAATCAATCTTAGATAGGACTATAGACATTCCGGAACCTACTCAAACATCTGTGAAATTCACTAGTATACACTTGGCTAACATAAACTATAACTTGAACAGTTCTTATTTCAAGATCTAAGCCCAACAGTGGGAAACCAGATTTACGATGAAGAGAAATATAAGATTATATCACGAGAGCGCATCGTACACAAACTGGATTTCCGTAAACTTACGAAACCAAATTGGAAACTTCGCTCGATAGCAGTTGGGTGCAACTTTTGAATTTAGTTGAGGTTTAAACAACGAATTAGGACACAAGTTAGAGTGGACCCATTCCCTTGTGCATTTGTTGAGGACTAAGGGTATTTAGATGGTCCACAAATGCAGAAGTTCTCAAATTATGTGAAATCTACCAATTCGCATTTGGACTATGACCTAACCCCTCTTGCTTCGATAGGAGAGCCCAGCAGTGGGACAGTAAAGGGTTGACGACGGTGTGGCTCTCAAAGTTTTTATTTTATTTAGAAGTAAATAAGGAATATGTAGTCCACATGGTAGTATTCAAGGTGACAGAATACTTTGAGGTACAACTCCAAAGCACCCATTGCGATACCTATTTCTGTCAATAATACAGTGTTAAGCCTTACTGTGATCATCTTGAAAGAAGTGACAAAGGAGACATACTAATACTATACTTATCGGAGGCGTTCCAACTTAATCATCAAGGGTTTTGTGGCCAACCTTAGATAGAACTAATATTATTTGTGCTGCGTCTATTACAAAAACCCGTACTTTTAAATATTTATATAGATACAGATATAGACATTAAGTCAATATCAATACAAATACATAATATATAAAACTGAAGTGTTTTTTTGTCCTCTAGTTTTTGTGAGCAGTGTTTACTAATTATCTAGCCTTGGGAGACTAGACACCACAATATTGTTTTTTTGATAAAATAAAAGCTCTTGACGTTAGGTCGATAGACGATAAATGTTTGTTACATGATAACTATACAAATAAATAAAACTGAAGTGTCCGTTTATAACATGAAAATAACTGCTTTATAAAATTCAGAACATATATAGGATAAATATAAAAGAAATAAATTAACATTTTTGTCTGTCAGTCGTTTATTCGAGGTAATTTTCGAAACGACTAGACTGGTTTTCATGGAACTTTTATAAAAATCAACTAAGGCTATGAAAATGTTTTAGGATTCCGCGTAAAAAATCACTAAATATATCGCGCGCGTCCCATTTTAGGACTGTTGAAGGTATAAAATTTCCTTTATATTTATGTCATGTTACAGTTCTTTAAAACGAAGGTTAAACCGCGGGGATCAACTAGCGTACAGTAAATATGCGCCTCGATTTGTTATGACAACATAAGTGTTTATATCAAATCTATAAAAGTGTAACTCTATATATATATACCTATATTTTATTATATTTTTATAATTTCGAAGGAACAACGGGTATGTATAAAAATTTATAATCAACCCCAAATAAAATTAGTGCCCTAAATGAGGTCCGCTGTAGATGCTTTGCTACACTTAAGAACTAAGTTGAAATGCCTCTAAAAAGTTTTCCTTAATACATCCTTCAACTAGAACAGCAACAGCAACGCTTCACACTGTTATTATTAGGCAGAAAAGGGTATGGCGGTGATACCGCCCGGGGCGAACCACAAAGGGGTTTATCGACATTTCTACCCCTTCTAGAAAAATTTTAGATGTAAGCGGTTCAT
>DWRA01002169.1:0-14668 GCA_018250295.1 Spathilepia clonius
ATGAATTAATTTATATTTGGTAGTAATCCTATCCTATCCTACAGAACTTCATCATCAACCCATTACTGTCCCACTGCTGGGCACGGGTCTCCTCTCAGAGTGAGAGGGATAATCACCGTCTCTCCTATTTTTGCTTAATAACAGCGGATTTAAGCGCTTCTCTATTCTGGTTTGGACGGTGTGGTAAGAGACATACTTATGTAAAACATTCCAACTTAGACCTCAAAGGTACGGACGCGTGTATAGATGATCTCAGGTAGGACCATAATCTCGTCAGTCTTGATAACAGAATCTGTCTATGTCTGTCTATGGAAAGTAGTTGGCGCTTACTATCAGGTGGACTATTGTTATAAACGCCTTATGACAAACTTCCAAGAGTTTTAGAATAATACCATTCGCTATTAGACTAAAAAACTTCGATGCTACAAAGCTATAAAGTTAGTTTATTCACAAATTCCTGAGATCATCCCTCCGTCTCGAAATATATAAACAATAAACAATATTCTATTCCAAATAACTCCAAATAAACAATATTCCAGAAACGAAAACTGAAATATTCCGAAAACATTACTGAAGAATTAAATATCATTTTGCTAGAGCTTAACTCCTGGTATTATTAGTAAATGAATGTATCCAATTTTTTGCCAACCAAAAAAATTCAAATTTGATAACAGAAACTATCTGATAGAAAATGTCACTGATCTTTAGTATAGATAGATTGTTTTGTTAATAACAACAACGGACGTACAATAGGGCCATAAGGTGGACATCATCAAGATTTTTTTTACCAAACCTTTGTTTTGGGAGTTGACCTATACGACAGAGCGAGTTACCAATTGGTAGTAAATAGATGACACTTTGCCTTACCATGTCTCATGAATTGCTACAATATAATAGCTTCGCCTGTTGCAAGTTGATGTTTATCTCAAATTCCATAAACTTTTACAATTTGGTGAATAATCAAGTTTTCATTCCACAATTTGTTTGTTGATTCAAATATCAGTGTCAGTAAACATCAAGATGAGAGAGAGAGACGAGACGACAAGAGAGAAACGCGTTACATTCTTACAATCTACAATACAGAATGGATGTGTCACAAATCTTAATTTTCACATGTACGTATAATTTCCATAAAGACATATCATAGTTTAAATGCTTTAAAGTAACCAGTGTTAGTTTTTGTATTAAAATAATTTAATATTATTTTAATGTACTCGTAGATCAGTGTTTTTTTTTTAAATAATGGAGTAGCAAACGAGCATGCAGTCCACCTGATGGTAAGCAGCTGCCGCCCATGGACATTTATAATCCACCCCAGATAAGACTAAAATGACAACTGAAGTCGACCACAATATTAAACTTATTAAACGGCACACCTTTTATAATTTCTTAATAATAAATTTTGATTTCTCTTCTGGGTCTGGGTGTTTGTTTATTCGTCTTTGTGTCTATGATACCTACGACACAGACAATCTTAATGAGTAGAAGTGAAGAATGCGACTATAAGAAATTTTTGAATGTATTTATATCGATTGAAGCACAACCGCGCGAGCATACAAGGGCTGTGCCTGACAAAATATTGTACAGAAAAATAAGATTTTGTCTGACGTGACAATTTCAATGTCTGTAGATATAAATGCCCCTGTTATTTGTATATATACTCATTCCATTCATTTTATACATACTCCCTTGCAGTGACCTTCAAAATGTCAAAAAGTATGATGCGAGATTTCTCTACTTGCCACGACGATTTTAGTCTGAAGCCCCCGGACGGTGTCTTGAAGGAACACACATTTCCTTGGCTAGGCTTCGCTCAGTATTTGCATGGTATGTATTACTATTACTTAATAAAGGGTAAAAACAAAGGATCATTTATTAATTCCGGGTATACCTGTATACTTTTAAACATAGATACGACGACATGACAAGAAATACTAATCATGAATAGTCATGAAGGTGGTAGAATGTCCGTTACTTCGACTCCAGCAACACCACCGCCAAACCTTTTTCTGCCTAATAACAACAGTGTTCGACACTGCTATATTCTGGGTTGAAGGTAAGGGAGACATACATACTTATCTGAGGCGTTCCTGGCATGTGCTCAAGGGTAGCAACGCATCTGTAACCGACCCCAAGCAGGTTTCTTATCTGGAATCAATTACAAATGTCCATAGAAAGTTACCACTTACCGGCAGGTGAACTGCATGCTTGTTTGCTACTTTCAGCACGTAAAAAGGTGGAAGTTACCACTTACTATCAGGTAAACCGAATACTCATTTGCTACTGCGTTCTTTTGAAATACTATAAGCCACTTACCACTAGGCGGACTGCATACTCGTTCGCTACTTCCAGTGTGTAAAAAAGGTGGAATTTACCACTTACTATCAGGTAAACCGGATACTCATTTGCTACTGCATTCTTCAAAAATACCATCGGCCACTTACCATGAGGTGGACGACTCGTTTGCTACTTCCAGCGCATAATAAAGGCGGCTGTAACCACTTACCATCAGGTATACAGCATGCTCATTTGCTATGCATTACAAGATGTTTAATGTTCCAGTAACAACGGGTCTACCACACCACAGTAAGGCACATCGGGTTGTGCTCATACACAGACAGTTCGCTGCTGGTACCGCCACTGACTTGCTGCGAATCCCTAAGAATTATAAACTGTAATTACCAAATTTATCCTTACTTATTACTGTCATTGCCGGCCTAAATAAAAAAAAAACAAAATGTACCCTGAGTTTTTTTGGAGTTTGTGTCAAATACAGATAAATGAAATTGAAGTACTTTTGGAATGTACAAATAACTACTTTTACTATATGCATAAGAAAATGTACACCATTTATAACAAAAAGCAATTATTAAAATTTTATCTGTAAGTCTCTCATTTAGTGTCCATATTGCTATTCGTTACAGATGTTAATGAGCAACAATGACCAATTACCATCAGGTGACGTACTGGGGTACTTCAATTTTATGAACAAAATGTGTTTACGGGGCAGAAAATTGAGGCTTTTTATACATGATGGTAGTAAACAAGCATGTAGTCGCCTGATGGTAAGTGGCAACTGCCGCTCAAGGACATTCAAAATCAAAATTAAAATTAAAATCAAAATATTTTATTCAAACTAGATCCTTTACAGAATTTTTTTTGAACGTCAACATTTTACCACCACTTCACTAGGTGTTTCGTTATGGAGAAGAAGCGGCGAAAGAAACTCCATAACACACATTCGTAATCCACCTCAGACAATAACCTGAAGTCCTTCTACCTAAAGTCGGCCACAGATGTCTTGCTACCTGAGGACTAAGTTGGAATCCCTCGGAAAAGTAAATCTATTCCGTAGTTGCATTCGTCCACCATGAGTGATCCGTAAAGTCTTAGATTTATGATACTTTCCTTTATTCCGCTGAGATTTCTTGTATTCTAGAGGGAATATTGTATTCGGAGATTACGAGCGAGATGAAGAGGACTGTAGTCTTACGCGGACCCAAGTGAAGATGGGCGTGGAATGCCCGCGCGCGTACATTGAAATGCCATTCGTGGACATAACACCTCATCCTGAGTATTCCAGGTAAAATAAATATATAATTTTTAGAGTTCCGTGCCTAAAAGGTAAAAGAGGACACCTATTACCAAGCCTTCGCTGCCTGTACGGACAGACAGCCGACAGACGAGTCGAGGCAGACGGCTGTCCGCCGGTCACAGCGCTCTATCTCTTAAACAGTAATAGATAGATACTTAACAAACAAACACAACACACAAAACACTAAAAGCAAAAAAGTTAAAACTAAAAGGTCCCATACAAGAAACGAATCTTTTTCTTACTATTTAACCATAATAGAAAAACAGCCCAAATTTTCATATTACATGTATTATAATTTATAATGCATATTTTTCTTTCAATATATTTTTATTTCATTACATTTTGTTGGTACCAACGCCATCTGTGTTGTATTCAGCAATCTACCTGCTTTTCTAGTTCTACAGACAGATGGCGTTTGCTACACTCTAAACAAACCGACACTTGGTGGTACAAACCCTTTGTGTACAAGTTCAATTTGAACTTGGCCATTATATTATCGAAAAGAAGTATCAAACAAATATGCAATCCAATCTAATTGGCAATAATTAGTAACTGTCACCCACAAACATGATTATTTTGACTATCACCATTAATTACTTACGTACTCAATCGTGTATAAATATGTTAATTGTATTTTTTCAGATTTGGAGTGGGAAACAGTTTAGCTTTAATTAAACTAATTCGTCCTGTTAAATCGGGTCTGTATGATATATATATTCAGAATTAAATAGATTTCCTGAAAAAGAAAAACCATTTTTGTCCCACCAACTTTTAATGTTTAATAAATAGTGACTAAATTTTAATATGAATTAAATATTTATATATACAATTAATCCATACATCTATCTGATACCAAATGATTATTATCGAGAATGGCTATTATATTATCTGTAAACTAAATTAATTAAATTTAAAACTGTAGACAGAAGTGAAGATGATCACTGATGTGCTGCTAATCCAGTGGTGAGCTGGATACATTACACAAACACTGAGCCTAAAAGAAGACTTAATGATATTTTATTTCATTTCAGAGTACATGGTACCAATTTGTCTACCATCAATAATGGAACGGGACAAAAAGAGGAAAAACAAATTCGTTTTTATGGTGGACTACATAAGTTGTAAGTAATAACATAACTATTTGAATTCTAATTAGAGCTTTTACACAGATAATATTACCAACATAAATTTCGATTTCTATTAGCAATAACGATCATCAACGTCCTAATGTACTATTTCCGTGACTAAGCCCTAACTATGTTGAATCAAGACCATTAGAAGTCCGGTCGCCTTCCGTTGCAGAACCAGTAGTGTTCCACGTAGGTCTTGGAACGGCCACTGGAGTTTTAATAGGGCCAAGACTGTCCCAAATATTCCTGGATTAGACTCTATTCATTTTTATAACTAACTACAAAATTATATATTATAATTATAACTGTTCTAATTAGCCGTGCCAAGAGACTTCGATTCTGAGAGAATGGGAAAGAAAACATTGAAATTGTATACACACAGGGAATGCAGAAGACACAGAATGAAGACGGTAATTTTATTTTATTTGCATAACTTACAGCTAGTACAGAGTGTAGTATAAAACTAAGGTAACACTATGATAGCGGTTTATAAGTTTCCACGTTCACATAATGGTAATTCTGTATAAAAGATAAGTCAAAAGACAAATACATCGTTTTAACAGTAAGTTAGACAAAGAAAGTTATGATTAATCAACATGACAAGGAAAAGAAATTTCTAACTAGCTTAGATTTATGTTAAGATTCGTTGGAGTGAAATAAACCTAAATCAACAGTACGAGAGATCTGGTTAAATGATCTGCATGATCGTAAAAAAAGGAGTCTTGTCGATATTTCGATTTATGCAAATATTACATTTTTAATAGCAAACGAGCATGTCTACATAATGGTACGTGGCAACTGCCCATGGACATCTGTAATCAAATGTGAAAATCCTACTTGAAGTCGGCCACAGATTCGTTACTACTGCTGAGGATTAAGTTGGAACGCTTCGGATGAGTATGTTTCAGTTACCGCACCCTTCGATCCAAAATATAGCAGCAATTAATCTTTTTTGTTATTTGTTATTAAATAGAAATAGGTGCGACGGTGGTGCTGCCGAAGTCGAACGATAAAAGGTTCTATCACCCTTAAAATATTATATAGAACACAGATAACTAAGACGGTCGCTTCAAACATAAGTCAGCCGGTATCCTCGCCGTACCCTTCTACCGAAACGCATAACTGTTTCATTTTAGATATCTAGAGTGGCGGTGGTAGCTGCCTGGTCAAACCAAACTGACTCTACCACCTTTAAAATACCTGTATTTGATATACGGCTTAATTTAATCTGTTATTTTATTCGTTCTGTTCAGCTTTTGTCAACATCAAACCTAAAGACTTTTATGCTGGCTTTCTTCAGAAACTTGGAAGCGAAGGCGTGACGCACGTTCTCTGTAGCTCTGGCTGTGGGGTCCGCCCTGGGGCGCCAATAGTCAGCCACGCTGCGGAGGGCACCTTCCAGCTCATTGGCATAGCAGCTGGTGGAGCGGCGTGCTCCCGTCGATCAATGCGAAGGAAACTTAACGTCGAACCTCCACTTTATATTGACGTGTACCCTTATGTTACGTGGATTATAAATGTGATTACTGCCCACGTTATGCCTCGACCTTACCCCGACAACTTCATGCTTATGGAAGGTGGCCCCAGTAAGTATTTATGGTATTTATTTTGATTGTTCGTAGATAATAAGTGTTTGATCAATTTACGATTTATTTAGAGATCAATTCGGTTAATGGTATCATTAAGTTATACTAAATTAAGGCGAAAATCTGACAAACAGCCATTTATAAAGAATTGTCTATTATTCAGCAAAATAACTGCATTTAATAAGTATAAGAAGTTTAACGATTTCATATATGAAGTAACAGTACAAAGTCAAAATATCAAAGGTGCCTACTATTTGTTTTTATTTTTCTGAACAATAAGGCAAACGGGCTATCTGAGAGAAAGTAGTAATCTTCGCCTATAAACATTTGCAACACCAGAGGAATCGCCAATGCATCGCTGGCTTACGCGGATAGCTTTTTTGGACCTTTTTTGAAAAGCCCCACGTGATAGCGCGCCGGGAATACCTCAGGAGGAAGTTCATTCCATATTTTGCCCGTTCATGGCAAAAAAAGGCCACGCAAACACAATCCGAATTATGTCTAGTCTCATCAAAATATTCTTTCTAGGTATGGGCGTCCACAACAGCTTCTTACGAACCAGAAGAAAGCAAAAGGCTGGTTGGCGAGCACGAACCTATGTAACAGGGAACTACTGCTTCAAGAGTCAGAAGAAACAAGAGAAGAACACTGCATTCTTCTACTCGGAAAAGTTTGAGGTGAATGCCGATCCTCCAGCCAAGCTGAATATCATTATGAAGGTGATATTTTTTCTCTGGATTTATGTTATGATAATAATTTCATGTACATTTAGTGTTCGCCGTGATTTTGTTAGGAAGGTTGGTAAAATTTCTATCTACATCGTTTCTGTGTGCTGAACCGTATCTGCGGATTAAGATTTAACCGCAGACGCCAGTTTCACCATACCAATCTAACACACAGGTTCTTGGTTCAAACCCCGCTGGAAAGACATATTTATCCAAAGCATTCCAACTTAGTTCTCAGGGGTGGCAACGCATCTGTGGCCGACTTCATATAAGACTCTAGTTTTATCTGGGATGGATTACAAATGTCCGTAGGCGGCGGTAGCTACTATCACGTGGATTGCAGCTCGTTTGCTACTCCATCAAATAAAAAAGATGTAAATTCACGTGCTAGGAAAAAGGTCATTAAAATGACACAACGCACCGGTCATGATATAAATTTAATAGAAGAAAAACTAAATATAAACATTTCTTGCAGATATCAGCAGGTATTGAGTGCACGATCACATGCGCCCGCTTGCTCATGCCGAATCGCCTTACTAGACCGCTCATAGAGGGCGTTGGAGGGTACAACATCACTATAACTTTCAGTACCGAGTGGTTCCCCTGGACATATTACTTCTCGCTAGGTCTAAACGGTAAAAATACTACTGACAAAGATTTCATGACTTGGATCGGAGAACGAACGCCAGGATTCTGGTGAAGAAGTTTGTTTTACGGAAGCTTTTTTATCGGTCTATTGTATACGTAATATTTATTTTTTTAAGTAATTCCCTTCAGATAGAAACACGTGCATTTCGACAACAATGGATTGGTAATGTTGAGACGACTTTATTTCAACATAAGATGTACCGATACAATCCGCTAGTAACAAACTATATATACATGTAGTCAGTTATACTTAAAGACGATTGAAGTAGTTTAATTTTTTTGCATATAAAACTGTTAATAAAATAAAATAAAATTCTCTGTAAATTAGGCTGAGTTTCACTTATATCTTTCTATACCTGTGAACAAAAAGTAAATAAAACAAGAAAACAAATAATGTATCTTTTATTTCTTAACTTTACATTAGATTTAATTATTGTAGCTGAATTTCGCTGTTGTATTAATTATTTATACCATATAGTCAGTGCACCCGCACTAATTACGGAGTATAATTAACACATTTCTATGTTGTATTACTTAAAATAGTTATTTTTAAGGTGTTACAAAAGTTATAAAATCTGTTAAATTCTAAAATGTCTACCAATCAGTTTCAGCCTTTTTAGATATTTTCATTTTGCAGAAAAACGCTGAAGTATTTTCAGGTACAAACATATTGAGCTAATTCATAGAGAAACGACGCCTTTATTACATTTATGCAGATTCCACTGCTATCGTGTCTTCGTCATTTAGTCCTTTATTTCCACTGTCAGCTGCGGCAAATGAAGATGGGGGAGTGGTTGGTTCCGAGGGGGGAGAGCTACCGGGAAACGAGGGGAATTGCGGAAATTGGGGAAACTCAGGTAACTGGGGTAATTGAGGGAATTGCGGCAACCCTTGCGGAAACTGAGGGAATTGCGGAAAAGCCGGGGATTCGGACTGAGGAGGCATACTCTCGGCCTCCTGAGAAGCTTGCGACATTGGAGGGAAATTAGGGAAGGTACCGCCTAGTGGGGGTAGAGATTGTGAGGATTGAGATTGGGACGATTGAGATTGTGAAGAGAAACCCGATTGAGATGATTGCGACTGGGATGAGTAGTCAGGCTGGGGCGGGAATTGAGATTGAGATGAGAAGTCACTTTGGGAGGGGTACTGAGACTGCGATGAGAAGTCTTGAGAAGGAAACTGTGACTGTGATGAAAAGTCTGACTGGGATTGCGATGAATAGTCGGGTTGAGAGGACTGGGATTGTGATGAATAGTCTGGTTGAGTGGACTGGGATTGCGATGAATAGTCTGGTTGAGAAGACTGAGACTGCGATGGATAGTCTGATTGAGAGGATTGGGTCTGGGATGAATAGTCAGATTGAGAGGACTGGGACTGCGATAAATAGTCAGATTGAGAGGATTGGGTCTGGGACGAGAATTGACTCTGAGGTGACATGCCAGATGAAGGAATCGGTTGATTTTGTTGTGTCTGTTGGGGGAACTCTGCCGAATCTATGACTGCAGTGTCTTCATCCCCTGCTGGCTGTTGTGTAGGTGGGATTGAAGGAATCCCGGCTGGGAGCTGCGGGACTTGAGGAATAGGAGGAATTGGCAATGCCGGAGAGGCAGGCAAAGCAGGAATAGAAGGTATTGCAGGAGACGCTGGGATCGCAGGAGCGGGTGCTAATGGGGGATAGAAGAAGCCAGGAGGAAAGTATGGAATAGTCGTTAATGGCTGGTGCGAATGATAAGACGGTAATGAGGAAAACGCACTTCCTTGTGGCAGCTGGTAAGCGAACTGCGGTTGGTAACCGAAAGAATACGATGACGGCAACTGTAGGGAGAAAAAACATTTATATTAATGTCAACTAAGTACCTGACAGTAAATAGTTATTGTTTCCCATAAACATCTGTCCCGAGTCATCCATAATTGTTGCAAGCTACTTCAAAAAAGGAGGTTCTGTATTCGACCGCTATGCTTATATATGTGTGTATGTATGTATATTAGTATGCACGGGTTTTCTCAAAGTCTACTGATCCGTTTTAGATGTGGAATGGCGTGAAATTTAAAAGGATAAGTGTTTTACAAGGTTTTTTAGTTATAGTACAAAAAGTTTTTTTGTAATTTATATCAGATTATTGTCAATATTTTAGAGCAATCAAGTAAATTAAAAAAAAAATGAAAAGCTAAATATTATTATATTTGGAAATACGAAGCGATATTTACTGATAAGGGTAGGTATATCAATGATTTACACTATAAAAAAATACACTTTCTTAATACATAGAATAGACCAGCGGTAGAAATTGACCATGTAAGCAATAATAACAATAATGTCCTGTGATAAAATCGACTTACCGTATTAATATACTGCGCTGATGAGTAAGCAATGGTTTTGGTCGAAGGGAGGACAGCTGCGCTGTAGGTCCCGGCGGAGACCGGCAGAGCGCCTGGCCATGCCACCGAACTCGCGGTCACGCCGCCCGCCAACACAGATATTAGTGTAAGGAAGGAAATCTGAAATGTTTGTTGTACTCTTCAATTATGAATATAAATGATATCACTTTTTATCGTCCGTCTGTGGAGTGATTTTCACTCGCCATGTGCGACTGCGCTCTCTTTTTAATATATGATTTTTATATAATAGCTTAATTTTACTATCATTTTCGTATGCCACGCGTGTGCGTATTTTTTTTTATAAAAAGCAGTTACGCCACGTCCCCGCGCGATGTCGCAGGAACAACGCGCGGTGAGTTCTCACTCTGAGGTGGACGCCACAGGTCTGCCTTAACACTACTGTCTTTAGCTCTTTCTCTTTAGCTTTAGCTTTAGCTCTGTGTTTAGCTTAGCGCTTCTATCTTCTGGTTCGAAAGGTATGGTACTTTTGAATCACCTTTTCACGATCCATTACAACAGTACTCATGCAAGTCAGACTGATTCTAATTCGAGTCCTATCTAAGAACTAACGATTTATTTAAAATTAGTAGCAAATGTTTATGGACGGATACAATTTAACTTTGATTAGTGGTAAGCATAACGTTAGTATAAGAGAATAAAAATGATGAGTGATGAGATGATAACTATTATAATAAAGGTCCTGATGCCTGTTTAATGCTTGTCTGATATAATTAAAAATATTTCATAAAAATACACTTTGAATAAAACGAATGCGGCACGAAACGTAATTCTATATCTGTGTACGTCACTTAAAATACTTCGCCTTGAAGCCTTGAATGTACGAAATAAAATCACTTCGAAATATCTTAAAGCACATTGAACACAACACTGTGACATTTCACTCTACAAAATTAAAGCACTTAGCCGAATACCAGGAAACACTTAATTATAATAAATATCAACCTATTATCGTTATTGTCAAAATCATCGTATTTGCTTATACCTTCATCTCTGAGGCACTACTGAGATGACTGCAATACGCGCATTAATTCTTTGACGACTTTTATATACCAGGTAGTACCCCGCCCACAGCCGTAGAAAGAAAGGAACTGGATGTGCCCCCGAATTTGTATTCAATAGAGACACTCTTGCATCATGTGGTTACTTAACATTAAGATCGGAAACAAACAATGACTTCGAAAACTTACCTAAATCTTTAATGCAGATGCCAATTATATGCCAATTACTTTAGGTTATTACTAAAATCTATTAGTCAAGTACATCCGACTATTAAATCAATTCGGAGCACACTCAGAAAGGCTAAGCGTTACATGATATGATTACTACAGATTAAAGTGCTGATTTTACGACTATAATACTTCATTTGTTTTGTAATCAGTGTAAATAAACTTCTTATAGATATTTAATGATATAAGAAGTAAAATGTATACATTTTTCATACAACAAACTTAAACGTGCATGCAGTCGAACCGATGGTACGTGGGCATTGCCGCCAATGATAGAATAATAGTTCTACGGTTGCCCACAGATGCATCTCTACCACCAAGGACTAAGTCTTATCCCATCGTCCTACGACATTTAGTGTTAAATTTGTTACAAAATATGATATAATGTATATTTACTTATAGACATCCTACAGTTCCATTTTATAATATTAAGTAATATTTGAACATAAAGTTTTGTATTATAAAATTATGTTTAATAAAATAGAATTAATTAATTCTAAGTTAATCTATAATATTTGGTCATAAATTAAAAAAAACGGACAATAAAATCGATATCTTTATTTCAAAACTGTACAGAATAAAACTTACTTATTTACCCTTTCCAGTAACTCTATTTCTCGAACACCTTAAAGAACCACGCGACGAAATGATGTTAAAAACTTCCTTAAATGTACTTGTTTTCAAAGGACCTTTATTTTGAATTATCTGCTCGATAAATTATATTTATACAAAACAATTTAAAGTTGTTTATGATTCCTTTATTGTGAAAATATGTTATAGTACATATTTTACATATTTTAAATGAATGGGTCGCCTTTACAACTGCAATGTTTTAAATATAGTAAAATGATTAAAAGTACACGATTTATACAATTATAGACAAATTTTGATCGCTATTTTATAGACACATGGAACTTAGCAATAATTCTTAGAAAGAGTATTATTTTATTAATATAAAGCCAATGTTGCTGTTTAATATGATCAAAATTTATTGAATACTAGATGAACGCCGCGGTTTCACCCGCAGTAAAAAAATGTTACATGACTTGCATATAGCAAAAATTTATTTTAACAGTTTTAACAAAATGTAGCGCGCGCCCCAAATACATTTTCTTAAATAGAAATAGCGTAAGTTACACAAGTTACACCCTATAACATCAGCTATTTGCCAGTGAAAATTCCGCAAAAATCAATCCAGCAGCAACAAAGATTAAGCCGGAACAAACAGACAGGACAACACCAGTTTTAAATAAAACAATTATATTTTCACAGTTTCTTCTCCAATATCGGGGAAGAAGAACTCCACAATTCGATGCTTGAACAACTGGACAACTGGTTTGGGCACGTTGTGGTGGAAAGGATGTGCACCACCCACATACGACGCTGCCCAAATATTCTTGAACATGGTCAAGAACAAACGAAGCATTTTGAGCTGAGGCGTTTTTGCAGCTTCCGTGAATTTGCCTGGAAATATACCAAAGGGTTAATATAAAGCAAGGTGATAGTGCCAGTAAAGATTTACCAAGAAGGGCGTCAATATACAGCATCATCAGCAGGTATCCTCGCGTCTATGTCTAGCGTAAAGCAGTTCTTGTGTTTCCGTGGAAAGATATGGGCGCTGGTTGACTTACATACGGAGCGACGATCTCAATATTTGGCAACGCATCTGTAATTGGCTTCAGGTAGAAACTCTGTTGTTTACTGAGCTGGTTACAGATGTACTTGAACGAGTGACCGTAATTTATAGCAAAATCAATCCTATTGACCTTATGTATGAACTTCAATCGTCTTCAATCTAAGAAAATGCCAATTTTATAATAATGCCGGAAACAAAATAAACATTTTCGTATGGATTATTTTAAACTTTTTGTTTTTAGACTTGTTGTTACAGCGACCGTACTAATACACACTCAATAAAAAAATCAATCTATCTCTTACGGTCTAAGAAATAGAACCCTATAACTTACGGACGGACAGCGCAGGCTTAGTCATTAGGTTTTACCCTTTCGGTACGGAACCCAAAAAGCATAAAAACGCACTTAAACGTTGTTTTAAAATCTCAAACTCGTCTATTTTATTTATTTGTCTAGACACTAGAATGATACACAGTAGTTATCAATTCTATCTAAATATCAGGATGTCTTGGTCAGACGTACTTTCATTTTGTGATAGAGATACATTTATCAAAAGAACATCTAGACCCAGATTAATTTCGCTTTACTTCATCATATTTTGATTTAATCACAATACAATTATTGTTATATTAAATGTGTCACGATGTAATGGTACCTAATAATAAAATAGTTTTTGTTTGTAATAACAAAATAACATTTTTTCCTAAATGTATATAAAAATGTATACTGTACTTATATCGCAAATATGATTATGAAAATTGTTGTCTGCCTGTCAGGTTCGGAGGTAATCTTCGAAATGGCTTAACCGATTTTCACGGACTTTCACTGGAAGACAACAAATTTTATAAGGAGTAATGTTGGGTCCTTTTTATTATAGAAAAAATTTAGGCTTCCATGTCTAAAAATACACCCATTAAACGTACCAAAACTGTATAAAATTTTGTTTACATTTATGCCTTGTTGATTTTTTTTATAAGCGTGAAACCGCGGTTCTTAGCTAGTCAAAACTAAAGGTGTATGCAAAATTTCAGCTCAGTCGTTTAGGGAAAGCCAGTTTAAAAATAA
This sequence comes from Spathilepia clonius, assembly GCA_018250295.1. NCBI lineage: Eukaryota > Metazoa > Arthropoda > Insecta > Lepidoptera > Hesperiidae > Spathilepia > Spathilepia clonius. The sequence continues at coordinate 14,010 of DWRA01002169.1, forward strand.
GTCCCAAGATTTGGCCCAAATATACATACATCCATACATTGCAAGTTAAATAAAAGTTTGTAAAACAAAGTACTAAAGTTAATTACCAGCGCCACTGCTCTGTTGCCTTTTAATTCTAGTTTTGGCGTCATTCTTTCCTGCTTCGAGTTCATTTTCTTCTATTTCCAATAAAGTTGTTTTCGAAAGTACTGTAAGGTATGTCGAATTTGTTTCGTTTGAGGTCTGTAAATGTAAATAAATATTTATCATTTTATCGAGCGCAATTTCGTAGTAATATTTTAAAAATACGTACGCATATTATTTACATAATAATATTTAAATACTTTTGAAAGGGTAAATATTATTATGAAAATGACATACTTTTGAATAATATTTACATACTTTTGAAAATGGTAGAACCCTTTGTTGTTCGACTCTGGCGATACCACCGCCACACTTATTTTGCGTAATAGCAACAGCGTTAATCGCTGTTGTCTTCCAGTTTAAGGAGTGTAGTAAGGAAACATATTCATCTAAGGCGTTTCAACTTAGTTCGCAACTGCCGCCCATAGCCATCTATAATCGACTCCAGATAGGATTAAAAACCTACCTTAGATCACCTGCATAAATGTTATCCCAAAGGACTAAGTTTGAATGCCTCGGACAAATATGTCTCCCTT
>DWRA01002170.1:0-14666 GCA_018250295.1 Spathilepia clonius
AGTGTAATTTTTATTTTTATTTACTTTGGACACGTCTATTGCCTGCGAAAATATTGCCGAAATATTTCCAGTGTCACGATACAAAAAGCCCCAAACAAAAAGTGTCTCAATCAATGAGGGTGATAAATGATCTCTTTTGTTGCGGACCGCTTCAGGATTCACCTAAATCGGCAAGTTGACCATAAAAATATCGTTTAAGGGTGCGGTTATAGACAACGCCCTATAGCCCTGTGACGCAAGCGAATAAAGAACGCTTCCTAAACTTCCATATAAGAGTGTACATACAAGCACAATGTGTTGTGGATACAACTGATGTAGAAAATCAGACTAAATTTACTTTGCATGGCAGCACATTCAACCGAGATTATTAGTCAGACGTGAGCTCGCAGCTCATCAAATACAAACAATGCGTATTAATGCGTCATGTATGTATTTATATACAAAATCGTTTTCAAACTTTAAAAGGTTCAGAAATACGTATTTATTTCAAGCTGCTTGACATGTGGTAAAAAATAAAAAAATATGAGAAGCATGTTATTTTTTATACCTACTTTAAATTAATTAATCATTCTTGAAATTTTATCTTCGTATTCCGTACCTTTGATCTCAAATTCTTGGAAGGCTCATCGTTCTAAAAAGCTATGTAATTGCGACAGACAATACAAAACCAAACAAAATATAAAAATATTATGTAATTTTCGAAAGATCTGAATAAATAATATTTTTATAATAAAAATGTATGCGTTCATTCTTTATTTTAACTAACAATAAAGTAATAAGTATGAATATATGAGTATATTACATCGGGCGCCTAAAAAAACGTTTAATGTTAGAACCAATGTACAAAATATATTTATACGTATACAATAATAAATATCCTTCGAACTTTTAATGAACATTTGTTTTAAAAGAATATGACTTCTTAAATATGTGTAAGTCGCGAAAATCCTACTTGTCCAGCTTGATAGGTCTTAACCTCTCTCCTTCTTCGAGGAGACCTTTCCTGTCCAGCAGTTAGTCAATAGGCGAGATGTCCATGATGAAACATTTGAACAAAACGCGATGCGGTATAAGTCTCAATTGTAACACAGTCTATAATCGGACTATATCTAGAAGTCATACTAAACAGTTTCAAACTGAATTTGATGCTCAGAGGGTTAGTTAGCTTAAAACAATGGTTCGAAGCCTTATTAATAACAGAGTGCGTACAATGCGTCGCGATTATTCGCAACTAACTGCGCCATTAGCGGCGGTAATGACCCGTAGCGGCTATTAATAAGCGTGCTATGTTCAAGGAGGATTTATTCCCCAAATTTGTCCCAGCTAACTATAGAACGTAGTATAACTCTATGCTTAAGCTATCGCTATTGTATTATATCCCCGCTTTTCGTGGTTCTCCACTAATGCTGCCGGGTTTACCAACTTCTAGTTAGATCTATCTGTATCGCTACAAATCTACCTTTCTTTTGTATAAGTGTGATTAGAGTCCTACAGATGCGTTTCCACCCCCGAGGACTGAGTTGGACTAAATCGGAACGCCTGAAAACAGCAGTGGCTAATACTCTTGCTATAATGTAGTAAGGTAGTAATATGTACGTGTAGCGTCGGTGCCTACGGAGCCGAACAAAGAGTTCTACCAGCACAATATACAATCACAGGCCATAAATCTTTTGTTATTGCATGTTAAGTACTAATTTTCTAAAATCAGTTTGACAATAGGTACTATTCACCACATCTTATATAACAATGAAGTAGCTCTTCTGCACTGCCTTTATAATTCAGTTTTCGGAAGCATCTACGATGGACTGGTACGCCTCCGTTTGTATTGAGTTCAGTTACAAATGTCTCTGGGTAGGATATGACCACGTGAATTCCATATTATTTTATGGGCTTTCTTAAATTAAATTATTTAACCAATATAATGATACATTTTGTATGATTGTGTAGTCAACTGTTCATCCCTTAGGTTATTTAGAGTATACAATGGTCGTACTCGAATATTATATACAATAATAGATAATACAATTGAGCATATAAATATATCAAACACGCTATCCTTATAAAAGCGGGTTGTTATACTCCATTATTACGGAATTCTCAGAAATTTAACCACAAGCAAAATGTTCATGAATCATGTTTACATTTTGATAACAAAATATATTTGGTGTTTTGTTAATATTAAAAAGGTTCTGCATATCTGCAAATCCATCGTGCCCGGGGGCCGGGGCCGGGGCCGCGGCCGCGCTCCGGGATTGACAAATGTTGCGAAAGTTATTGCTAGTAAAATAGGAGAGAGGTCGTGAAGTATTTTATTTTAGATATTTTGTTGTATGTTTTGTTACTATGTAAAACTTTCGTATTTTAGATAAATACGATAAGGGTCTTTTATACGCTGATTTGTACCCGGTTGCAGAGATCGTGATCATAGTGCTGCCATGGATAATAGTGACCACGATGCATGAAATTGGATGAAAATATCGACTAAATTGTAAAAAGAATAAACTGTAAATTAGTTTATTGCTGAATCTCTACAGCGTCGTCTCTATATTGTTATTTACTCTGCCGTGTTTGTTGCTTCAAGGCAATGCTAATCTTAATTAATTTCCTTTTAAGATTAGCATATCTATTAATCTAGATCACAGTAGCGCTAACACTATTGCTGTAAGACGGAATAAATTGTTGTGACAATGTCACTGCACTTAAACCTGGACTTTTGCCATATTTGGTCTGTTCTTATTCTCTTGGTTCTATCGTATGCCTATATATCTCTTTATTATTATCCCTATCTTTTTACTTTTCTGCTTCACAGTAAATAAATATACTAGTGTAATCAGCTGTAAGTCAGTTGCTTACCTTCCTTGTCATAAAATGAAGACTTCACAAAGAAAATTCACTCTAATTACTGTAATCGTTATAACCGTGAAACAACTTTAAAAACTAAAAAGCTTCAAAAGCTCTTTGAAAATAATTAGCTGGCGGAGTTGGGAATAAAGCTGTTTTAAAATTTCTCGGAAAAATAGCCAACAACAATCTGGCTAGTTAAGGCACTTATGCCAACGTCAGCGAGTAACCAGGTTTAATAAGAAGGGAGTAGATGAGTACTACCTGTGTTAGACCTAAATTTCACCACTACATCTCGATGACAACGGCATATAAAGCGATAAGAGATTAAATCCAAACTATGGACAGCAACGTTTCCTTGAAAGTTACAATGCGGTTGAAAGTAATATTTAAAATTTCTTTATTTGTTTTTTTCTAGAAATAAAAACACTCTTCTTATTCTTTCATAAGAGCAACCCGAGCTACTGCACTAAGTTAAATATTTTTTATGAAAGATGTAAGATACCACTTTACTTTTAGATGATGTAGCTGTTCACTCGCGAAGAATAAGACAAGTGGCTAAGACGCGCTGGAATAAAGTCGTCGCTCTCGTCTCTGAGCTTTATAGAGGCATAAAACAACTTTATTGCCGCCTATCAGCCGCTGAAATCTGAAAGTTGCACCACTCTGCATGATTTGCTGGCGGCGACGTGACCGCCTGCAACTGGGCCAATGCAAGACAAATGATAGCGATGGAGATAATGTTAAAGTTCTGCATTCACGTTTTAATCTATGAGATATGTACTATCCCATGTCATATGTATAATAGCAGCGCTAATATGGAAGTAGGAATTTCGGCACTTTACGGTTGGCTCCGAAATTAGCAACATCTCACATATTAACTTTATTTGCTTACTTTATTTTTCACTATCAGTTCATCTGATGATAAAATATATGATGAGCAAACCTATATGTCTACAGAAAATTTTCCGTTAAGTTTTTAAAGGAGTGTAAAGTCTACTAATCCGCTCTTAGCCAGAGCTCCAAGTAAGGATTGTAATATACTAAGTAAGAGAGGTATAATCAAAGTTACAATATGGTCGTTAAACAAATTTGATCATTATTTTTTTCACACTATGCAAATGAGACGATAAACCTAATCGTGTGCAGTCATCCCATCACAATCACTACTGGTAGCCACGCACGTTTCACCACTGCACGTGTTCCAGCGTAACGCGTCCGAGAAACTGCGCCAAATGCGGTCTCACCAGACAATGATTGTTAATATTAAATCAATGAAAACATTTTACCTTTTTATTCGTATAATTTTAAAAGAATTGCATTATTATACATTATTTTGTTATAATGTTTTTAAAGTCATTTTATATAAGTATTGTAAGTATTGTGCCCTACAAAGTTATATTACACGTTGACACACACACTCAAATAAATGTAATTGTATAATACGATCATACGAGTATCTAAATGACAAAACAAAATGGGCACAATTTCCTTCGCTCCAGATTGACAAAGATTGCGTTATTGATAAGCTACAAGCTTCCTTATCCGCTTAAGAGGGTTTTGTCAATAAGGGCATTTATTGCGTCCTGATAATCTCCATAGTGGTTTCTTAGCGGCGGGCAATTAACTCGGATCCCAGATTACTGCAGAAAGCCGCAAATGCGATACAGTTGTTGATCCCCTAAATCACTAAGGATTTGTACAATGCTCGAGCCTCGATAATTACCTCGATTATAGTATAATAATAGTTTATTGATGATATTCTGATAGTCAATATACATATATCGCGCTTTATCTATATCATCCATACAATAAACCTTGCTTCATGAAGTGGACAAATCGTGGATTTTGGCTCTAAATCTAAGCAAGGCGAGCAACAAGCTTTTTATGATGGATCGATAGAGTTTATAGCTATCGAAACAAAAATACTACTTACTACTTGAAATTAAAACTGGAGATATGAATTCTATAAACCGAGCCTAACACGATCCGAGAAATTAAATGTAATTTTGAGAAAGTAAATGGAATAACATTTCAAAACTTAAAAGCATACGCAGGGAATTTGATAGATAAACGTCCGATTGAACTTCAGATGTAGCGCTGGAATAATACGCTACCAATATAAAAGAATATAATATAAAATATCTAGACACACTTTAACAAGCCAATTGACAATAAAAAGCGTGGAATAAGCTTGAACGGCGTCTTTTAGTATTGGAGCCACAACGCCTCTTTAGGACGCTTAGTTAGTGAATTAAATTAGATTGTTAATAATTTAATATTATACGATACACGTTAGTTTGTGGAGAATTATATTATAAAATGTAAATACATATTACCATCGTCTATGGATATCTGCAACATGATGCACCGTCTGTTTTTAGCAGAATTCTATTTGCACCTTTCTCGAAGAAGAATACCCTGGCATGAAATTTATTCCATAGCTGATATTTATTTTACAATCCAACAGCGTCATACATAATAATAAGAATACGATACAATTTATAGCTTACACTATGGCAAAAAAACGGATTACGCTAATAGCAATTGAGCAATAGAATTTAAATTAGTATATACAGGGGGAAAGTAACTGATTTGAGATAAGTCCGTGTTGATTCTATATCGACCTCGTAAATTGATTCGTAGTGAGCGCAGAGCATCAGCGCTATTATAATCCCACTTGTAGATTTTAAAGTCATTTCAGACTCCCGTCAGCAGCTTCAGCAGTACTGACTCTGTCTAAACAACCAAGTCAGAGCTCTGTCAGTCACTGGCACCGCGTTGTACGGGAACGTAGTGGATTTATTACAACGAAAATGAGGCAAAAATTTAAACATACCGAAAACTCAATAATATAATTCAACAGCAAATTGTGACAAATAATTTACAATAATCACAAAACCTTGTTTTTTTTATTTTTATTTATTTATCGTGCGTACACTGCGAAGAAATTACGACGACGTCCACCGCTACTAACCGTAGGAACAATGTAGTCAGTTCTCGCGGTTTTCACTGCCGCTGTTACTGACCTATTACTTACACTGCTTAAATTACGTTTAAAGCAGAAATTTGTCTGTAGGTGACTACTTCAGATGTCTTATAAAGAGACTGTGATGATTGACATTCGTCTTGTCCAATAACTGTAATCAATTTATAAAGACATTAACGTCGTAATATTATTTTGTAGTGACTTATTTCCTCTATGTATGCCAAAGCCGTGACGTATAATATAACAAACAAGCCACGCGTCTCATTTTCATAGAAATTTACTTTGAAATGTTGAAATAGCTATTATTAAAGTTGCGTGAAGGCAGGTAGTCAGTTACACATGAAACAACTTATTCAACTCTATTAACTCCCGCAAAACATTAAAACTTCGTAAGTAGAAATGTAAATGAGGTATTTTTGGGTGCCAAAACCATTTGTAATATGTCGGGTTGCCCGCGCCCGCGCCCGCGCTCGCGCCCGCTCATGTGCGAAGTGGGAAAGATTTAAATTTGGGACAACCATTGTTCAAATAAATCATGAGATAAACTTATAAAGTATTGTGTGTATCAAAAGAACATAAAATAATACTATTTTGCGTTAACAACTGCTAATAATAACATATAATGTTTCAGATTATCATACTTTCCTTTTTAGTTTGTAATAAGAATAAAACGCAGTGAAATCACTTTAGCCCGAACAAAATTAAAACATACGTCAAAAAAAACTCAAATAATAGACTTTTACTAGACTACATAGACAAAGATTTTGCATATATAGTGATATTAGTTGTTTAATTCAAGCAATCAGCTGATAGTAAGTGCGCATTGCCGCCTATTGACATTTATAATCAACCCAAAATAAGATACTCGGCGACACTGCTTCGTGTGTACTTGCCACACCCTTTAAACCAGAACATAACGCTTAACTGTACGGAGATGAGGCACAAATATGAGTAGCGGTAGTGCTCTCGATGTCGTACCACGCAGGGCTCTACTTGTATAATTATTATTGATTTATCAGTAGCATCTGGACGAGCCGGAAATGATCGAACCAAGATTTGAACCAACAGTGATATCAACATTTCAGGCGGCCTTTTCATTGAAACAACTCACGTGAGAAGGTGGTTGAAGAGCGAGTGTTTAGGCAATTAAACCGTAGCTTCTGTCCAATTTGCTCGCTTGATTGAAAATGCGACTGTCGGAGCGGGAGATAGCGGCGACCGATCTGTTGTTAATTGTTATTAATGAGCGCCATCACTAACGAGCGGAACGTTATGATTGTAATTATAATTGATGTCGAAGGCCATGGACCCTCATTAGGTTCGTTAGCGACACGGTAACGAGTGCCTCAAGTATTTTCTTTCAAAGTGTTAAGTCGTAAGTTGTGAGTGCGAGTGCTGGGAGGGGTCCCAGTTTCAATACAAAAACATTCTATGCACGTAAAAATAAGTGAAGTGTTTTGAGAATGTCATTATATACTCGTATGTTTTTTATACTTACTTGGATATTAAAAATCGGCTTGATAAAATTTTTGTGTGCCTCTTTATGTGTATCTGGTTACAACAAATTTCACAAATAGCTTGACTGAGTTTTAAGGAATTTACATTGTTTCAAATATGATGGAGAAGGGTTTTACTGGAAGTTGCAAATTGCGGTACATTTTACTCTGGAAATATTCAGAGTACCTACCTAAATTAAAAAAAAAACTTTTCTTTAGGAAGTTGGTTAACAACAAAATGAAACATCAATGGACCACACGAAACACATCAAACACGACAACAACAAATTATAAATGAACAAATACCATGCATAAAACCATTAAACCTATTCAAGTTAATATTATTCTTCTTAAAATGAGATCCAGATTCAGGGGTACCCACACAAGTGTCCTTCAACAAAAATAAATCACGTCTCACAACTCCAAAGCGATCCGTTAGGGTCGTAAATGGTAGCCGTTGGTCGGAAAAGAGGTGCTTATCTGGCAGCACAAAAAGGGCGGCCGCACGGGTCGCGCCACACTCGCGCGAACTAACAGATCACATTATGCATTCACCCTCTCGACAGTTAACTACGTAATGAGTCGCTACAAACACCGATTATTATTAACGACGATAGGTATGAATCTTGCATGCGACTTACCTCGAGCGGTGCCGGCTCTCCGAGGTAGCCCCGATTTATTATTCACTCGACAACACTAACATACCATTCACCATACCGTAACAGCACTTCACGTTACACCTGTTCTCGCACTGGAAATTAAGTTAAATCGCACGCACTACGAACTAATCGCGAGCGGAGATTTTTCCGACGAGATAAGGAGCAGAGCGCACATAAGATACGTGCATGCTCTGCGGCGGGCGCCGCGCGACTGCCTCCGGGGACTCGGGGCCTCGCGGCGGCCGGCAGCGCGCGCCGAGCTTTTTAGGTCCGGTAGCCCGCACATGGACGTCAGTCAACAAACCGCGAGCCTCCCGAGTCATTTGCCCACGCTCCGACTGCGTCCACGGACCAATCAATCGATTTACGTCTGAAAATCAAAATACAGAAACGTTTGGACATTTGCAATAAGAGTATTTGCAATAAATCATCTTTACCTGTGTACGTGGCCTTCTGGTAGTTAAACTGAACTGATGTTAGTTGTTAAATTAGTACACACAAAATGCAAAAAGATTTCCTTTGGATTGCCGTAACGAACGAATTTGGAGACTTAGATACTAAGAATGATTTGATATGTCTTACACTATGTGGCGTGTAGCTTTTCCTCACATTTTTCTCCAAGTTAAAGCAAGTGAAAATAATTTATAACACAAATAAGTTCGTAAAATAGGAGATGATCTCCTAGTTCTTTACTCTGGACCCCAATTATAAGAGGACTAGATTCATACGAAAAGCTATCACAATTTTCATGTCACTATGCTTTAATATATATCAAAATCCGTTTCGTCCGTGTACGTACGTGTGAGATTAATCCCCTTAAAACATATACATAGAAGCAGATATTTCTTGAGACCTTTTCACTACAACACCTACGTAAAGATTAGAAGTTTTGACCTCAAAGATGTTAATCTTAAAGTCTTAAAGAACGAACGATAAGATCAACCTTAATACTTTTGTAAAGAATACCGAAGCAGTTCCTACGTAGTTTTCTTCTTTTAAGGCTTATGCCGGGGTAGGTTTAGGCTCAGAAACGTGCCCTCGTTCTAAAGTTACAGATAAGATAGATGTAATAGATAAACCGGCTCCAAAGTGGCCATTACATTCCGCAATCTACGTGAGGTACTGTGGCAGCATGGTAAGTCCCTTTAAGTGAAAAAAGTTTCTTTAAGCGCCTTATAATTCTTAGCGTCTACGTCACATGCTGTTCAAGGTGTCGCTTTCATACAGGAGTACTCGAAAGTTCGACCCTTGGAAATTCTTTTTTCTAGTCACTTTCAGCTGCTGTACTTTGACATGAGCTTGCAAAGCGGAAAATACCTGATTTGTTCTTATCGTACCTTCAACTCTTCTGTCGGCGTATGCACAGGATAATAGTTAAAGTGAGGTGAAGTTAAAACGACTTAAATTTCAATTTGATGTGGTGGTGTATGCTTCACGTTTTCTCCTGAATCTCCTAGAGAAGAGAGACCACCTCAGCAGCGGGACACAAAATCACTTGTATCCATTATTTGAACTACTGAACTGAATTATAAAGGATATACACTAAAAAAATGGGGAAATCGACGCTAAGATATAAAAAAAATGGATTTTGGAAATTATTTGCGTACTATATACACTTCGTAAAAAATACAATGAAAATTACGTCGGACCTCATAGTACGAAATTCAATTACCAACGCTATAGGCCTAATGCAATTCGATTACGATGTTTTCTTTTAAGTCGCAGTTACGTATTCATTGGTAAAAGAAATTAGGTATCCAAGACCCCTAAAGGCAATTTCGGAGTTTAAATGGGTTTTATTCTTAGGAATGCTCGTTCGAGAATTGATTGCATTGATATGCTGAGTTCAAGCTCTTTGAATCTCTCGAGTTGCCCGATCATATTACGGCTTTTGTCTGCCGATCAAAAGGAATATGGAGCTCAGACACCACTCCGGTTAGCTAGAAAGTCTTGACAATGCTTCTTTTCTTCTTTTCGGTACTGGATTCTAAGTGAAATTTAATTTCCATTGAACTAAATGAGAAAAAATGCCAAATTTTTAGAAAACGTACTAAAGATAATACTTCCAAACTAAAAAGAATGATTTTAGTTATTTAAGAGTAGATGTATGAAATCATTAAAAAATCGCGAAAGTTTGTCAAATCTAATGATCCATATATAGACATCCCAATGGAATAAATCCTAAACCCGCCATTTCGATATGATATTAGTACCGATAGCAATATTATAAAATATGTTTCTAAATCGTAATTGAATAGTTGACACGCAAAATCAAGTCACGCATTCTCTTTCAGCATCACCTTTATCACACGCCCTAAGCCAAGAAAAAAGAAACTTCCGGCAACGGTATTTGTATTCAATATTGTTTATTAAGTTTTCTTCAGCATAGGATATGGTTCAATTTTAAACGCGAGCGTCTGTTAGTATTAACTTTACATATTATACCATAATAATAAAGGCTATTTATAAAACAGAGAAACTGAAAAATAAACACAAATAAAACTGAAAATTAGCTATCACAAATTGGCGGATGGTTTCATTAAGCAAGCACAATGGGGTGGAATATTGGGCATAGGCTCACCTCCCGCCTACTGCTGGCGCGCGGCCTATAAATTATAAGACAACATGGCGGCCCTCCCTAATTGTATCGGATTCATTTCTCACGCAATGTTTGCTTGCTTTTATGGGAACGAAATTACATAGTGATTTTATACTTCGGGAGTAAACGATATTTTGAAATGATATACCAATACCTTTTAATTTCTTTAAAGATATTGGAGTTCTCCTTGAAGATTTTTCTCACCTTGGCCAGAGCATAGTAATATTTAGTAACTGATATAGTAATATTTAGGAAATGTAGTGAAAAGATACACTATAGTAATTACAGTATTTTATAAAAGCAATATTTTATTACTTACTGTACCTTCTTTTTAAATATAGGTTTAAAATTGGTTGTAGATATCTAACACAAATTATACTTTATAATTAATCAATATCCTTATAAGAATGAACTAATATTACAGTAGCCGGATTCAAAATGATTTTTGGAACAGCACACCAAACTACAACAAACAATCTCTGCAAAATGTTTTCTCACGTAAGGTGTGAATATTTCAGAAGTAACAAGCACGGCTTCAGTGCTTCGTCCTGTCCATATTTAAAATCGCATTTTCGACTGCTACGCTACACAGCTACGGGCTACAGAGAAAACAAGCTACGAAACGGATCGGCTACGTGCACTACGTAACTGTGAACAGTGTAGTGCTACAAAGGTCCGGTCTACGATACGTAGTCCGGCGGGATTGCTTGCACGGGACCATGATTTCATGTTATTGTAATAGTCATGTCGAGCATGGACCGTATACATGAAGTAGATATTCATATTTTTTATTGTAAAAACTTATCGATTTTCCTAATTTCCTATTTAATTTATAACGAAAACACAGTTCATCTGACGGTGAGTGGCTACTGCTGATCACGGCTGCGATCGATGCTTGACGTGGATGAACTTAAAATAGAGAAAACAAAAATACTTTGATACTCTTGAAGACCAAATTGCCTCACTTTTATAAGTTTTTCCTCACTATGTCCTCTACAAGCAGAGCACATCAACATGAACACGAGAACACCAATGCCACGACGTAGATATAAATGGAGTGGACTGGCCATCGTATTCGAACAGAAAATATTCGTATAACTTTATTTTTATTGAATTAACAAACATCCATTGTCACATTAGTTGTAACAAGTAGCGGTTGTAAATTTAGTATAATTATATGAATAATATTACTCTCTCTACAAACACACGATGCTCTACGTGTCCGTTCGCTACGCAAACAACTATATGTCTCGTATTATTTTAATGAGTACCGCAATTGTTTCGTGAATATACACGAAATAATTAGTGGCGCTTGGTCATTATAATAATAACTAAATTTAAGTTATTGTAATGTTTTCTAAGCTCTTGATACTTTTACAAGTTTTTTGACTAAATTGGATTATTTCATGTCTCACAAATGATAATTTTATTGACCGTTATATAAGTTCATTATTTAAGTAATTACCATTAACATGAGCGTAAATTTATCATATACATGATATGATATGTATCATAAATTTATGTTCATAAAAGTTCAATAACAGATAAATGGCCTGTTCTTGAGTAAGGAATATCTCAATCTCAACTTGATGATTGATTAATGATACTCTCTTACAAAAACTTTTCGTATAAGGCTAACTTAAATGTAGCAACAATTGAGTCACTATCGAAATACTGCGCTTGTATATGCTTGTTGTATTATATATTGTTATACGCAATCTACTTTTAGAATCTTTTAACTCGGAGCCAAATTGCTAATTGATTACTTATATTTTCTCTATGCTACATACTTCTTGTATTCAATTTTAAGTTTTTTAAGGTTCCGTAGCCAAATGGCAAAAAATCGGAACCCTTATATATCCCTTATATATTAAAAAGAAAATCATCTCACCTACACGTGTGGCGTATCTATATGACATGGAGGTTTCTAAAATATTTTTTCTCAAAGTCGATTGATTGATTGATTGATTGAGAGATAAGCCCTTTCAAAGCGGTAAAATGTCCCCCCCCCCTCTAACTTTTAAACTAAGAAAATTGGTTCGAACAAAATACGGTTAATAGTTTTTGAGATATAGCACTTTTTCATAAACCGAATAACGTAACTTTGTAATTCATACAAACACTATGAAAAACAAACTGGTTTTGGTAGTTGGAAAACAGTTCAACTTTATTTATTATTTGATGATAATGCTACGGAACCCTTCGCCTGCGAGTCCGACTCGCACTTGGCTGATTTTTTTTTATTAAGATTGAATTGTTGATTATAAGATTGAAAATTTTGTACAGTATAACATCTTTCATGAACAAAATGTTTCCTAGTGACCTATTAGCGAGATCCAGGGCACGGCAGACAAAGCCAAGACAGTCATTCACCGCACCAAAGCGTATGTCATAATGCAAATTGTACCCTCCAAATGTTTTATCCCTCTCAACAGGCGCATTCAACATTCGCTCTTGCAATGCAATGTATTTTCCACGACCTACATTATATTTAAATAAATTGTTGTTGTTAAAACGCAATGATAATCTTTGTATTCAAGTACATACAAAGCAATTCCCATAAAACAAAATAAATAACGATTCTTAATATTGTATAATTTTTATACATATAGTAAAAAGTATACAATTTTTCTATATGTGTGTTTTATTGGTGTACGTAAAAAAATTTAAGTTTCGCGTCAATTTAAAGAAAACATAAGCTAACATGACGTAATATCGAAAATTATATTATGTCCAATATATTTATAATACAATGAAATACTAACAAAAATATAATGCTTCCGGCACGAGTCTCCTCTATCATAATGTTTTATGAAATCAATTTAACAAAAATCGTTGTCGATAAACTTATTATCGTTTAGTTTAATGTAAAAAAATAAAGTCGATCACGAGTGAATGAACGTCGAGCTATCGCCTTTTAATTAATCCGTCGCTGGAACTAGAACCTATCGAGCGCTCGCCTGCTCTATGAATTTTAGATCCGTTTTTATTAACTGAGATCAATCCAGTTCAATAACATCTATAAACAAAATTGTAGTATGGATGTTTCGGAGTCGGTAATTAAATCATAGCCCAAAGTTATCATCATCATAGCCAAATCATAGCCAAAAATACACTACATAGGCTTCGACTACGTTCGTAACATTTGTAAGCTAAAATATTTCAGCTCTTTGATGACGATGATAAACCTAATATAACTACGACTAGAGTGTCATGTATGTGTATCAATTGTGAAATAGACATCTCTTACTTTTCAGACTTCAGATCGCATTCCTATCCTATTTGGATTTTGTGTTAGATTTCAATGGATTTTACTAAAGTAGCCCATCAACGTCAGATACGTATGTATTACTGGTGACAAAATTTACCGTACCTAACTGCGGCCACAACATAGTTACACCTATTTCTGCCAGTACTATAAAGCTTTTTCTTTTTTTTAAATGTGAGTCTTCCTTATTACATCCTTTAAACCAGGACATAGCAGCGCTAAACACTACTGTTATTAGACAAAGTAGCAGTGGTGCTGCCGGAGTCAAAGCATTTGTCGCCCCTTCTGGTATTCCTCAAGGCTCTATATTGGGGCCTCTATTTTTCAATATCTTTATTAATGACGTGACGCGTGTTGTGAACCATAGCGACTTATATCTTTTTGCAGATGACCTTAAATTGATAAAGACAGTGAAGAGCAACTCAGATACAAAATGTCTTCAAGACGACATTAACAACATTCAGGAGTGGTGTACCAGAAATAAAATGTTTCTGAATACAACCAAATGTCTACACATAAAGTATGTCAGGAAGCGCTGCAAGCTGCAATCGGAATACTTTATTGCTGGTAAAAGACTTCAAGAAGTTTCTACTGTTCGGGACCTGGGCATTCAGATAGATAGTAAACTGCGTTTTTCAGAACATATTGATAAAATTATATCTGAAGCAAATAAATCTCTAGGTTTTATACTACGAAACACCAAAGATTATAGGAAACCAGACACTATCATTAAATTATATAATTGTTACGTGCGGAGCAAATTGGAATATTGTAGTACAGTGTGGAACCCAAATTATAACAAATATAAAGATAG
>DWRA01002171.1:0-14665 GCA_018250295.1 Spathilepia clonius
CAATTTAATATAATTAAAAAAAAAAAATTTTTTTTTTATTTTTTAATAAAAAAAAAAAAAAAAATAAATTTTTTTTAAAAAAAAATTTTTTTAATTTTTTAATTTTTTTTTTTTTTTTGATAAATAACTTTTAAAATAATTTTACACTTTCTTTTTTAGATTTAAGTTTGCATTTAGAAGTTAACTTTATTAGTATTCTGTGAAACGCACGTAATTGTTAGTACAAAATTGCAGCGCTTCTTTTTTAAACCGCCCACCGCATGATGTTGCACTTATTATATATTATGATTGATGTAGTATTGTAATCATGGCTGGTCTATTTTAATGACTGTTTTCACTAAGAAAATTTTCAGGAATTTCCTTTCTGTATTTGTCTCGCACCTAGTTATGACAATGAATATACATACTGCGTGGATTTGTTATTGGTAACATAATAAAATAAAAATCAACAAATTACAGTTGGGGAGGTTGAGAAATATTTTTGCATACAGGTGGTCGTGCTATGAAACAAATTGAAAAACAAACTTCACAAATGTGATGCCTTATAATTCAGAAAAATTCTAATACTGTAATAAATGCTCATGTGTGCTACAAGTTGTATTTTACAGCAATTTTGTTTCCCTTTTAGATTGTGTCTCTTTATGGCTTGGAAGCGGAAAACCAATTACTAAAGTGTCTCCTGACTGAGGCGGCGAAGACCTCTTGGGACAACGAGCGTCCAGGGTCGTCTGTGAACAGCGTTCATGCGACACTTCTCGGCCAGTACTTGGCATCGTTGCTGAATCATCCGGCCAAGTCGACAGCGGTCTGTCGAACTATCGATCACCCCAATCGACACCTACAGAAGGTAAATCGCCTATAGCCATACATTAACCCCCAACTTAGGTACTCATTATACATACCTTAAATTCATATATCGCACGAATTGTTAAATAAAAATATATCAATCCACTATTTATTGTACAGTTGTATTTTCAAAACGACGTTTGCGTAGGAACATGCAATTTAACCTTAATAATGTCAAAACAAGGTTTACTGATAATCAGCTTGTTTTCCTTGTTTGTTGTTGATTTGTTCGTTCTCTTTTTAATTATTATTCAAATTATGATGCCTAATAGTTCATATTTAATTACTACAAACAACCTGCTCCAATTACTGGTTTATTATTAAAGTGCATGAACTTATAACCGAAACATATCAATAAAAATGATTATTTAAAAAATAAAATTAATTAAAACAAGTTTTTATCACGATTTTAGAATTATGGAATAATCAAGTTGACTTGTATTTGTTACGATATAAGCATTAGATACGATATTGGAATATTAGATATAATATTGGTATAAAACGTAACAAGTTCACTAATAACTTCCTAAGATACTATTTATACACCGCGTGTTGCTTAAAAATCTTTATGCTTGTACTTATTCTGTTATTATAATAGGTAACAAAGAGCTGAAGATGAAATGCACAGATAATATATTATATTTTGGTGTATGATAAAAGTCTTTTTTAATTTTATTTTAAAACGTATTTTTTTACCTTTTTTAAAACAGGATAGTTAAGATTGGACCCACTTCCCAGTGTCCGGTAGAGCTGAATTTTTGCATACATTTGCGTTGTCTGACAATGCACTATTACCTAAATGCCGTCAAATTAAACTTAAGTTGACGGCATTTAGGTACATTGCAAAATGTCGGTTTATCATTTTACTATTTTTTTTTAAATCGTTTTGTTCGTTTTTATTAATGACTTATAAAAGCTTTTTAAAAAAGTTTTAGACATTTAAATTATTGGTTATTGTAGCTAATTTAACGTATCAAACTCAATCGGTTGGACGCTTCAAAAATCGTATGTCTTGAAAATTACAAGATTTACTCCTAACTATTCGTCACTAAAGAGTTCCACTGTCCACTGTCTTGTTATCATTTCAGCTTCAAGATGCCAAATTGTTGTAGTACTGTCATCGGAGCTCAATACGTGTGTAAATTTTACAAACTTATCTAAGTTTTCAAGCCTGTGAAAATTATGTTAAAAAAACCTGTTCTTTGATATATGCATATAGGTAAAGCGTATTAAAATCACAGTAGAACGGTTTCTCGCGTCATTATTGAGTAATGCTATTATTCTGCATTCGGAATAAAGAATCCTGTGCTTTCTAATAGGTTTTACGATTTTGTTCTAGTAATAGGAGAACACTGGGTATTGATTTTATTATTATAAATTCTAATAACGTATTAAAATATCGTAGTTAACTATTTCAGTCTAATAAGTATTGACAGTGAAGTAGTTTGAAATTCGGCTTCTCTATTTGGAGATTCGAGGTTTGCTCTCTAAGCAAACATGACTTTCAGAGTTATGTACGCATTAGAAATGAATTATCATTTGCTTTAACGCTGTAGGATATCTACACTTCTAAATATTTAACGAAAAGGACAGTTTAATGCACAAAATTGGTCTAAAACCTTCTCGCTCTTAAATCAGACTGCCCTAATCCACTTCCGGCCATGAGTTTTCTGCCCATATGTTTTACTGTGTATTCATATTTATATTTTTGCTATTGATTGTCGTTTTCACGTGAAGTTTTTGCTTTGTTGCAATATCATACACTTACATTTTTATCAGTAATCGGCGTTGTCTAGAAGGGGATGATTCAGTGGCCACGCTACACTGATTATTGTATACGTAGGACGTGGACAATTCATGTTACCGGGAATATCACTCAACTAAATATAGTTAGAGTAGACTTCCGAACTCGGCAGCCGTACAGACGCGTCGCAGTCGCTCCCCTAAGGTCCTATATACCGACCTGTAGGTAGTTATAGGACGTGCAGACTGCATCAGTACCTCGTTAGCTAGTCGCTTGCTAGCCGTGCGCCGGCATTCGTCGCCGACTCGCCGTTCGCATCACGTCGCTTCCCTTCTTCATATTAATTTGCATAATTGAAACTTTAGCCTGAATAATTGAGGTGCAATTAATACTTTGACAGTTAAATTATTAAAAACTATGTAGTGAGAACTGAGTGCAATTGCATGAATTTATGGCATCGCCATGAATATTTTAAGTGAGTTCATTAAACTCGGGCGGATTATTCGAACGATTCGACATTATATTTCATAACAGGTAAGTTTCGTTTAGATATAATTTACTTTTATATTAACATTGTTGTCGGGATTAGTACACGTTCCATACATATTTAACTATGCACTTATCTTAGGGCGTCCTGTAAGTGAATTATTGTCGCAAATAAGTTATTTAAGATACCTCGCAATTCGTAATGAAATGTTTGGAGGTATGCATTCAGTAATGCCAGTTAAGACTAGTGCATACAATCGATTTCGTTCTGCCATTCTTTTATTTTACATTATTTTCTTTTAATTGGTAAACAAAATAAATAAAGACATACCTTTATATTATAACAAGTAAATATCCGGATTAGCTCAAGCGTTTTACAGAAATGCATAAATGAACAAGTGTGTCCCCATTCCAAAGATTGCACGATTAAAAACAATACCCAACTGATATATTGCAGCTGGTCAAATAATAGTTCGAACCAGAAAAATACACAATAATATTAAGCTGGAAGCCATAGCAACTCTTCAATTTGAAGCGATCAGTGAACAGTTTTGTTTGCTACGATTTAACCAAAGAGTTTATATACAATATAATAAATTATGAACTTTCCTTTTTAAAGTGTTTTAAAGATATATAATTTATAGGTGTTTTAAAGTAATCGTAAAAGTAGCATAATGTGAATTACTGACCTACCTATATTGCAATCAAAAATAATCTCCGTCAGTTATTTAACTTATAACCGTGACCCGCAATAACGAGTAATGTGCATTCAATTTACATCGTACTTTGCACGCATTGTGCATTCGTCGCTATCAAAGGAAGTTACATCAACCAAGACGGTCCAGTCTCATATCTACATATTTAAGCGAAAAAGAACAAAAACACCTATTTCTCCTATCTCTGCTTAATAACGCCTTAATTAATAACGCCTAAATTAAGCCTTCCTGTCTACTATTTCGAAGAGTGTGGTAAGGGAGATTACTTATCCGAGGCGTTCCAACTTAGTCCTCCGGAGTAGGATAAGGTAGCATTCTGATCGTATTTGGGGTCGCCAGCAGATATCACTTGCCACCAGGTGAACTACATGCCCGTTTGCTACTTCATCAGAAAAGACGGCAACCTAAATTATTGAACGAACTGAAAGGGAAGTTTAATGTTATCACGGATTTATTTTTTGATACTCTCATGTCGTATACGTAACGTTACGTGCGTACGATTTTAATGAGATTTCAAAGCCTAACAAGTATACAAGTATACAATGGGTATTGCTCCATCCATGAAATAATCTGCGCAGTATTTTGACCCTCCCCAATATTTCAACCCTTCCCCATGTCTGCCTCATAGGGCTGCACTCGTGACGTGAAAACCTATTCAATTTTAAATGTTGAAATATTTTCCAAGGTTACGTGTAACGTGTGAAATGTTTTACATAAACAAATAAATAAAATTAAAGAGTCTATTTGTAATATCAAAATAACAGTTTTTAACTGAATGCATATGAAAGTATGATATGATACTTATAACAAAAAATCAATTAAGATTTTTGTCTATTCGTTTGATTTAGTCTTTGAAACGGTACTAAAAAAACTACTGCACGCATACCATTTTTATTAATACTAGATATAATATTACGGATATTTATGATTTATCAGATTTAGAGTATTACTTTGTTACGATGTTTTTAACAAGTCCAGTTGCTTACGCATGTATATCGTGTGATGATAAGAACTTGACAAGTGTACAAAAGCACTGTATAATAATATTACATTGCAGGCTCATTTGCAACCCTAACATCACCCCTTTTAACTAAACGCGGTACTGTCGGCTAGTACATGTACCTATATGCACCGGGCAGGGAAATCAATAACAGACCGTCGAATGCTTGATGCATTCTCCAAAGCAGCCATGTGTTTATTACTACGCCATGGTTATAAATTTGTGATTGAATTGACGTATCTTTGAAAAAATAAATTTATGCATGGTTTTGGACGTAGGTACGTTAGAATCAAAATGTTGAGAAGCTTATTAATGTATTTTGAAATATGTTTTCTTTTGTTTGGTTTTTTAACAATGGATATACTTTGTTTTTGTTAGGCAACAAATTTCGTTGTGCGTAAAAAGGTTTACCAAAACTTTGTTTTATGTAGGATTCACAAAGGAGTTTGTGTCGAAATGAAAATGTCGCAGACGTTTATGTAAACGTTATTTTTGCTTCGAAGTCCATTATTCGCAAAGCCATATAAAGTTAAGGAAATTTACTTCGTTGCGAAACTTCAGAAAAGTGTTTTTATTTTTCGTGTTGAAATCATCTGTTTATGAAGCCAAGATAGGTTCAAGGTTTCGAAATGATTGACACGTGATCCTTTTGTACTTCTATATTCAGTTTTACATTAGAATAGCATATTATAGCTGATAAGAATCCTTGTTTCTTTTATGACGCTTTTTAACAATAGACAATTTTGTTAAAGTAGGAAATGTTTAGAAAACAACTACAAAAACATATATCTCGAATTGTTTTATTTTAGAATATTGAAATCAATATGAAGGGTTAATATATTAACTTTAGGCAGTCCGGTAGTATTTGCTTTTAGTTTTATACGCCACTATTTTTATAAAAGCCGCCTGGGCACCTTTCAACGATACTCAAAGTATGCTGACGAGTTAATAAACGATACTGAATCGTTTTAATAAACCGATTGCAATTGCAAGTGAAGAGATTTTTAACCGCGAATATGGGAATTGGGTCACAATGTATTAATCCGCGAATAGTACAAACGCTAGTAAGGAAACCGTGGATCAGAAGCTTTCAGTATATCTTAATACTAGTCAAGATATACCTATAGTACTACAGTCCTTCTAGATTATCTTCATTTTAAAACATTAGTATCTTTTTAAGTATTTCTTGAGCATATATATATTCCAAAAAATAGTGGATTGAATTAATTTTTACTATACCTCATTGCGATTGTACATTGAGTATGATTTATTCACTGTATGTTAATGATTTTGTCATTTTATTGCTCCTTTAAAGCGCACCTCATTATCATTAAGTATATATTAAAAAGATATTTGTATAGTTGTAATATAGTTGAAATATAACTTGAATTAACGATTACTTAATTAAATTAAGTATAAATAATATTTTAAGAATCGAGTTTGTAAATATTTTGAGAAACATATTTTGTTAACTGCAGCTGGCCCGGAGGCCTTGGAGGTTTTCATAAACAAGGACATAACAGACACCATACAGATCTGATGTAGGTACTACCGTGTTTTTATACATTTTTACTTTCATAAGCACCAATACGGGTGGCTTCCATTGAACGAGCAATAAAATGAATCAATAATTGCCTTATGTAAGTTGTTTTACATTGAAGCATCAATTATACCAATTCATCTTTTCAGGTCTTAAAACCCTCTAACACATTACTCAGTCGGCTCTCCAGATTGCTAAAATTAACGACAGCGGAAGATGTTGCGTTTTCGTTGGTATTGAAACGCAACTCGTCGAAACCGGAAATTGTTTCATTCGCTAAGCAGCACTTAAAGAAGAGATTTCTAGATCTAGTACAGTGTTACTTAGACGCAGGTACTGATAATATTGAATATAAGTTCTTCTTTTAAAATTACAAGACTTTGTACCATATAAAATTTACTGTAGATAAGTGAGAAAATATATTTTTTTGCAGAACGCGGACATCAAGTTGAGCGGGCAGGTCTTCAGGAATGCAGCCCTGAAGTTTTGCAAACTCTATTGACTAGTCTGGCGAACGATAATTTCCAGTTAGCCGCGGTGACGAAAGATTTGTTCTTAAAAAGATTACGAAGTGATTTTCCTCGAGAAGTTGTGCCAATAGTATTGGCGCCACTATTGTACCCTGACGACACGCAGACACCACTAGAAGAAATGACTACAGCGGACGATATGACTGCCGCCATGATGGACACATCTCTAGTAGAAGTTATCCGAGACATGGGGTATGCTTTTACAAGCACAGTCGAAGACTGTAAAAATCACATGCTAAATTTCGGTGCACGTGAACCCACATCAATTGACGTCGCTAAGATGATATCAATGATGGTGCGATATCAAGTCTCAAAGGATGGACCACAAATACAAACGCCTGGGAACTTCTGGGTGAACCATGAGGGGAAAAAGACGCCTATTCCTACAATTACGGGTGAAACATGGAATGCCGATATCTTCGTTCAGACCCTTAAAGAGTTAGCGTCTAATCTGAACTGGAAAGAAGTTATTTTAAATCTCGACCATCCGGAATTCATTGTTCCTGACAGACAATCTTTGAATTTACTTTTTACTATATTGCGATTGGGTCTGCAAAGTGCTGGCTATCCAAGCAACATTTTCCCAGTGGAATATCTTTGTCGACGATGGCAGAATTTGGAGGGACAAATGAGCTTGATTTCGAACATACTAAAATACCCAGATATTTTCAGCTTTGCTGATCATCCGTTTCATCCTGTTTCTATTGATATCCTAAAGTCTCCCCCAGAATCAGACAACAAAGAAATATCGACCTGGCGTGGTCTGTATTTGATTGAACTACTATTGTACCTTTCTGAGCGCGGCTACTATATGCAAGTTCACGAACTATTCAAATTTCCACTGCAACATTGCCCTGACATTTTACTGTTAGCTTTGTTACAAATCAGTCCACCTGTAACAGTTCTCAGACAAGAGTTACTGACGACTCTGATTCCAATATTCTTGGGCAATCATCCCAATTCCGGAATTATACTTCAGCACGCCTGGCATACTCAAAATCCAAATATCAAGCCAATAATCATGCACGCAATGGCTGATTGGTACATTCGGGGTGAATGCGATCAGTCAAAGTTATCAAGAATATTGGATGTGGCACAAGATCTTAAAGCCTTGTCTCTTCTACTGAATGTACAGTCATTCCCATTTGTTATCGACTTGGCCTGTTTGGCTTCACGTAGAGAATATTTGAAGCTTGATAAGTGGCTTACAGATAAAATAAGAGATCACGGCGAGACATTCGTATCAGCAATGGTAAAGTTCTTGCAAAGGAGATGCCCCCCAGTGATTGGCAAAGTTCCAGAAGAACCGTTACCCAAAGCTGCCCAGTTGCCACCCGAGACGATAGGCACGATGTTGGCATGCTTACAACTGTGCATTCCAAACGTTCAACAGGAACTTCAAGAGGCGATTTACAATGTGATAACTAGTTGTCAAACGTTGATGTTGAACAAGACTAGACAGACGATGGCCGGTATTGCACGCCCACATACGCGTGTATTGGAAACTCCTTTCAATCCTGCGGGAATGGCTGGACAGTTGTTCACTCCGCATGTAGATCCTATAGCTACATTGACACCAGGTGTTGCCAACATGACATTAGGAGCACCTGCTAACACGGCGTTTGCGATACCCGGTACACTAGGACCTCTAGTGACCGCGCCAGGATCGCCCTCTCGCTTGATGGGCGCAGGGCCGAACAGTCCTTTCGCGATGATGCCGGTCCCACACAACCCTAATGTAGTAAACCTGGGAATCGCGAGATTGGCCCCACTGCCTACTATAGACAAGCCGCGTATACCAGACCCTATTCACTTCCCTGAAATGATCCTCAACGTATCTAAGGAAATAGAGGATGAGGCTAATGGATATTTTCAACGAATTTACAATCACCCTCCACATCCAACCCTCTCTATCGACGAGGTTCTCGACATGCTGAAGAAGTTCCAAGACTCCCCAAATAAGAGAGAGCGC
This sequence comes from Spathilepia clonius, assembly GCA_018250295.1. NCBI lineage: Eukaryota > Metazoa > Arthropoda > Insecta > Lepidoptera > Hesperiidae > Spathilepia > Spathilepia clonius. The sequence continues at coordinate 8,835 of DWRA01002171.1, forward strand.
GAAGTGTTTTCTTGTATGCTCCGAAATCTATTTGAAGAATATAAATTTTTCCCACAGTACCCAGATAAAGAGCTTCATATTACCGCTCAACTTTTTGGCGGAATAATTGAAAAGGGCCTAGTTCCCAGCTACGTATCACTGGGGCTAGCTTTGAGATTCGTTCTAGACGCGCTAAGAAAGCCGGAGGGCTCTAAAATGTATTACTTTGGTATAGCTGCTCTGGATAGATTTAAATCGCGTTTGAAAGACTATCACAAGTACTGTGAGCATGTAAGAGCTATACCACATTTTACCGAATTCCCTCCTCACCTGATCGAGTACATCGAGTACGGGCTGCAGAGCCAAGAGCCGCCTACTAAGCCCAATGGACCAGTTCTACCTGCCAGCCTCGCCGCCATGCTAAACCAGAACGCTGTCGTAACCGTTTCCGCACCTTACAGGTATAGTATGCTTTGTTATGTTTTAAGTAAATTAAGTGACAACAAAATATGCAATTATCTCCGGGTTCGACTCCCGTAATATGTTTTTATCGAGTTTTTTTTAACAAACTTACACAAATACCTGAATATATTTATTAAATAAATATACTACCTGTCTTTTTTTATTTCGTATAAATGCTATTTATGTCATTACTCTATTTGAAGAATTTATTTTTATTTTATATATTTCCTTCCCTAATTTCCAGACTGTATTTTACGTTGTTATTTACTTAAGGAAATTTGCTCATTACCAACTTTTGCATTCTACCTAATCGTGTTTAATAGAATGGTACGGTTGAGTATAAAGCAAAAACTAATGAACAAGTTCACTTTAGCTTGTGAAATTTGTTTATAGGGCTGTTGTCTGCGCACCCAACGCTATTTCGGTTATGTCGAAAGTTACGAACTGCGGAGCCGGCGGCATCGGCAGCAGGCCCTCTATAGCTAACGCAACAAACATTGATACTTTGCTCACTGCCACTGATCGAGAAGAGAAGCTGAGCGCGCCCCCAGAGGCCATTCAAGATAAAACTGCATTTATTTTCAACAACCTCAGTCAACTCAACTTGCAAACCAAGTGCGAAGAATTAAAGGAAATCATCACTGATGAATATTACCCGTGGCTTTCGCAATATCTAGTTATGAAGAGGGCCTCAATAGAACTTAACTTTCACGCCCTATATTCAAATTTCCTCGATGTACTCAAGGTCCGCGATGTTAACAAAATGGTGACAAAAGAAACGTATCGTAATATTAGAGTGTTGTTACGATCTGACAAAGGCATAGCGAACTTTTCTGACCGATCTTTACTAAAAAATCTTGGTCATTGGCTCGGCATGCTCACGTTAGCTCGTAATCAACCGATTCTTTACGTGGATCTTGATTTAAAAGCGCTCCTCCTAGAAGCTTATCATAAAGGGCAACAAGAATTACTGTACGTAGTACCTTTCGTCGCAAAAGTACTGGAATCTTGCGCTAAGAGTTGCGTGTTCAAGCCTCCTAATCCGTGGACGATGGCGCTCATGAACGCTCTGGCCGAATTGCACCAGGAGCAGGACTTAAAATTAAACCTTAAATTCGAAATAGAAGTTCTATGCAAGAACTTAAGTTTGGACATAGCGGACTTAAAACCGTCATTGTACCTGAAAGATCCGGAAAAGCTGAGAACGATTGAGTTTCAGCTTTCGCAACCGAAGCCCGCGAAGGAAGTGGCTACGACTAATAATACCCCCCAACTTCTCGTGAATCCACCGATGGTGCAACCGCCTCAGATACAAATGATCCCGCCCCCGCCGGCGATGATGCCCTCAGAAGAGATAGCGGCAGCTGCTGCAGCGGCGGTGGCAGCGACGATGCCCAATCAAACTTCGCTCGTGCCCGCTGATCCTAACATGATTGGCGTTCTTGGCATTCCAGAGCCGCGGTTCAGTTATCTCGACGTGAACGTGTCTTCGACGTCTGCATTCGGACATAAGATCAGCTTCAATCCTCACATCATTCTTTTCCAAAATTATCCACATTTAAAGCAATTCGTGAAGCCTTCAATCGAGAGATCCATTCAGGAATGGATCCATCCCGTTGTTGATCGCTCAATAAAATATGCCTTAACAACGTGCGAAATGATTATAAGGAAGGACTTTGCTTTCGATCCCGACGAGGTGCGCATGCGGACCTGCGCCCACCACATGATGCGTAACTTGACCGCTGGAATGGCGATGATCACGTGCCGGGAACAAATCATCAGTACAATCAGCACTAACCTAAAAGCAGCCTTTATCAGCGCACTTCTGCCAAACACACAACAACAGGTGATTATCTTTCTTTAAGTACTAAAACTATAATGACTTATTTATAGATACTTGAACGTATACCGACATTTAGTAGGTTTATTATAATATATGTATTAGATATATATAAGTACATTTATTTTACTAATATGATTATTATAGTCGTCACAAAATAATTGGCCCGTTTGGACATATGCCATCGTGATGTTATTACACTAAGTAACTTTGTATGAACGTCTTACACATAATTAAAAAGTGAACTATATTTTTAATAAATACCAATTAGTACAATGTATCAATCATATTACTTTATTTTAGTTAAAGTATGTTCAGAAAACATATTTTATCTTGCATTACATGTTACCACAGGACGCCTTACAACGTTATATTAGTAGGATCAATTGAAAGTTTAGATCATTTGAGTGTTGTATTTGCAACTTCAAGCCATTCGGCACAAACCAAAAATTGATTGACATTCTAATAATCGCTACTTTAAATTTACTATGAATTGTTTACACCTTTTTCCACATGACATCATGACTATAACTGATGCCCTGGTACCATTTGCAACTTAACTAATATAATTTATAATTAAGCATAAGTTTAAAGTACTTTGAGTTATTACCTATGTCACAAAGGAAGATTGGATACCAGTGGCGAAAAAAATTAAAAAACAATAATTGAAGATGTCAGAAGACACGTGAAAAATATGTTACAAAATATTATGTTTAGAATATATTAAATAATCTAAACGATTAAAAAGTCTTAAGGGTTTGAACTCGATTACTCGTAAAAATCGGTTTCCACTGGCTATCGATTTATTTGGCACGTTATTAGAGACGTTGCAGTGACATATGCGCAAATGGGAATATTATACTGTGACTACTATAGCGTGATATTATTGTTTGTATTGACTGTCAAACAAAATAATTTTCAGAAGGATATAGTCGAGAGTGCGGCCGCTGTTATCGCGACTGAAAACATGGAGTTGGCCTGCGCGTTCATTCAGAAGACTGCCGTGGAAAAGGCTCTTCCCGAACTCGACAAAAGGTTAATGAACGATTACGAAATGAGGAAGATTGCCCGACAAGAGGGCAGACGATACTACGACCAGATGGTACTCACTTACCAGTCTGAGAGGATCCCGGAAAGGGTACGACTACGTGTCGGAGGACCGACAGACATACAGATCTCAGTATACGAAGAGTTCGCATGCAACATTCCCGGATTCATGCCCGTGAGAGATGCTGGCATGTTCTTGCCGAAGCCAGCGGGTCCGGAACAGATGCAGCAACTCACTTATAGTCAAGTTATGAACCCTCAGGTAATTATGGAAATATTTTCTAAAATACATGCACTTTCATATAGCAAAGCAGGTTCACAAAGTTTCCAAAACCTTTGTCATATATCAGGTACCAATATTGTACATTAAGCGAGCATTACATCCTGTAGTGGAAAACCGTCTTTATTCCATGTTTATTAAATTTCTGAGCTTCTTCAGGTGTACGGCACGGACGAGATGGGGGCGCTGATAAACGCGGCGGAGGTGTTCTTGTCGACCGCGCTCTCATTGCCCACGTTCGCGGTGCAAGCGACCAACATGCACACACTGCTCGAGTGCCTCGTGATGGCACGCCGCAACAGGGATATTGTCTCCGGGTGCACGTTGTTGCAAAGGGTGAGTTCGATTTAACTATAACGGTGACAGAACTATGTGGTTCATCTGGGGCAACAGCGCGTATCTTGCCAAGCTTCGTGAAACGTGAAACATATTCTTTTCAACAATGGTAACAAATTTGCTTCTTCAATGGAGTGTAGCAACTCAATTAGCAAAACAATAAAGATTGTCTTCTGACAGCCGGTATATCCATTACTTACTACGACTTTTAATTTTACCTATCAATTACTGAAGATAAGTAACTATTCAATCACGCGATTTTGCATAAATACAAGTGCTAAACTAAATACAACGAAAATTTTCCACCGTCCTAGCACGGTCACTTAGTTTGATGGGAGAAATTTGCCAAAATATTATGTTGGCCATGACACTTTTGTTCCATCAAAACAATAAATAATTATCATTCTTTACATTCCAGGCCGTGGAAGGTCTTCTCGACGGTCACATTGTCTCTCCAGCTGCGAGCACGGAGCAAGTGGAGTTGATGACCAGATACAGGGACATACACCTTCGGGTGCTGAAGCTGCTGGAGGATGCACGAGTCTATGGCCATGTCTGGACCACGAAACAGATCACCTGCTGCCTGTCTGAATGCCGTGACGAACTTAAGTACAACATTGAGGCCATTGACTGCTTGATTAGAAACCATCTTATCAACATGCCACAGGTAATTCCACCAAATCTTAATAATAGATAGTCATTTATAGTCTAGTGGTTATCAAATCGTGAGAAATCCTACATGTCTATAAGTTCTTTAAAAAGTTTTGAAAGGATTTTGAAGTCTACCAACCGTTTCGCAATTGGCCATTGTGGTGGACAATAGTTTAAACCTCTCTAATGTCTCAGTAATGGATTGACGACAATAATATCTTTAATTGGCACTTTGTTAGTGTGATGTATTTATTATTTTTTATGCTGAGAAGGCACAATGAGCTGTTCTACTTAAAGTGAGTAGTAACAGCAATTAAGATTTTCAACAAACTATTAAAATATTTCTAAATGAAAATCTCTTACAATAAAGTTTTCTCTCTAATATAATTATTATATAAGATTATGTAGGTCTGGATAAAAATGATGATTGTACATTAAATAATTGTTTGGTTGTGTGATGAAAAATAATCATATTTTCTTTTTACGTACATTTGGCTTGCTTTTCCTATAACCAAAATACGTTCACAGTACGACCTCTCGCTCGCACACCTGATGGACAGTGGAAATAACTACGTGGCTGTTGCGTTCGCGATGCAGTTGGTGCAGCTGTATCTAGTCGATGACAGGAACAACGTGCACGCGAGCGAAGCCGATTTCTACCACACGACGGAGACTCTCATCCGCATCATGTCCCATTCGAGGACGCCTCCCCCAGAGGGACTAGCGTCGCTCATCGAAGCTATACGCATCAACCAGGACCCCAGCACTTATCTAGGCGAGCGTTCACCACTGGGACCTACCGCTCATATACACCAGGGCATCATGCAAGTGCGAGTAAGTGTATTTTTTAAATTATTATTTCATAGATGGGACGTCAGATTGAAATGGGTTTTCTATGACGGGAAAACATATTAAGTTGGGTCAGATAGGAAATTGTTGATGGCGAATTGTTATATCAAAACGAATAAAAAATAAAAATCGTATGACAAACATAATAGAAAGAGGCAATGAATTGTTTGTTAAGACTTTACCTAACTCTTAACAGACATCCCCACAGCCCGGCTCGTCTACTTCAGCTACTTTCACTGTATTATGTCTTATGGCATTTTGTTGTGGGGTTGCGCTGCTGGTGTAGACTCCATTTTCGTTTTACAAAAACGAGCAATAAGGGCAATATACAATTTGCGATGTGGTGAATCCCTAAGAGAATTGTTTCGCACTATTGGTATATTAACG
>DWRA01002172.1:0-14662 GCA_018250295.1 Spathilepia clonius
GAGTGATATGTTGTAGATGTCAAGGAAAACTTTCAACGAAAATTGATTCGAACAAAATACGACTGACAGTTTGAGATATAGCACTTTTACAAAAAACCGAAAGACATTACTTTGTAATTCATACAAACACTATGAAAAACAAACTTATTTTGGTAGTTGGAAAACTGTTCTGGAACTGGAAACTTTATTTTATTATTTATTGCTACGGAACACTTCGCCCGCGAGTCCGACTCGCATTTGCCCGATATATGGCCACTGCTACCCATTTACGTCTGTACTGAACCTCAAATAACATTAAAGTCCTACTCGAGGCCAAGGTCCTTACCACACCCTTCTATCCAGGATATAGTAGCGCTTAACATTGTTGTTATTAGGATTTACCACCTCCAAAAGGTTGGTGAAGTGCTAGGCTATCAGCGCCTATTGTTATTGGAATATATCTGTACCCAGCAATATAAAACATCTCTAAATGCAATGGATTATTACATAAGCTAGCTATGTTCTCATTAATACTATTGTACAATACTTGACATGTTTGTAGTTAAATCTAATTATACATAAGTACAAAGACCAGTTACATTTTTTTTTAATATAAACATGAAAACAACTACAAATGGAGGAGATTTCCGTCCCACAAGAATAATGCGATAGTAAAATTTTGCCAATATATCACAAGGAGGGCCGTAGCCGAATGGCCTGCAGTGCCATAAACGGTGCACGTGGCGTCCGACCTTGCCGCGACCGGGTATTGAAGACGTTCCCGACAGTGTAAACACAAGCACAATAAAACAACGTTACGCTAACATTGTGAATAACACGCTAGTATATACTAACTACATAGTTTTATGATGGCACCGTGCTAAAATGTCGCTTGGTTTGCGCTTCACTATAGGTTATTTTTAGCGATTCAGGGTTCGTTGGAGGATTTTGGATGAACTTATTACTTCGGGAAGTTAGAGGAGTGAAGAGAAATTTCGTAAAGAAGCACGCTGGGATCAAGTTGGCCATAATATTGTCAAAGATATGATGTATAACATCTTAGTTTTCGAACTTATCTAACATCTTTGCGTGACGTAAAAATAAGACCAAAGATACATTAGTTTGCCCATTCATAGGTTGCCTTTACATTAGGTGGACTTTATATATTTTAGCAATTTACGGAAACATGACACAAATGATAACAACAATAAGTCGCGTGGGAACGAGTGACTTATTATTGGTATATCTTAACGCGGCACATTCCGTAACGTTGATAAACCTATGATGTAATAGTTCGTAGAAAAGCATAGATCTAGTTACAAAAACATTCGCGAAACTGATTTCTTGTAGGACAGAGATTTTAGACCTCTAAAATGTTCATTGGGCCACAATACTAGCTAAAGTATGATCCTTAGTAGTTCTGAAACATTTAGTTTCAAAAATGTCAGCCTCTAACAACAGAGAACGAGATTTGCGTCCTTTATATTTGTGATTTTAGAATCTATGCGACTATAAACCAAATATGTTACTTGCTTTAACGGTGAAGTAAAACATCGTGGGGGTACATACCAGTTGATGTCAGTCAACTTGATGTGTCATCATAAATATCGCAAGGGTTTTTAAAGTCCATCAATGGCTTTTAGCCAACGTATTGGGGTCTGACCCAAACTTTACGTGCCTAGCAGTGGGACTGTAATAGATGGGTGATATATAAGACTGAAAGGACTGCTGTTGAAATCTAAATTGTATAAATCTGCATCTAAATTTAAATATGTTATTGGATTATGTTATCAATATTCTTGTAGTATTAAAATTATTACTCAAAACAAAGAAGTAAGCGGAAACATAAAGCGATATAGCCTTTTATTTGATCGTGAAATGTAGTTTTTATATTAGATCAGGACGAATAAATTCACGCTGAGATAATACCTGTCACACTTGAATAAATAAGAATCACACCTACAGTTACAATGAACTCAATTTGAATTTAATGCGTTAGAATTTACTATTCATTATTTTATTGCCAAGTTGTCCTTAAAACTATTATGTTAGAATGTCTTAGAATTTTTTAATTTAACGAGATGATTTCGAAATATGACCTAATTTGGTTACGGATTCTATCAATTAGCAATGATTAAAATTCATAGATGAACTTAAGCTCTTATGTAGCCGCTACTCAGATCAGTTCCAAGTGATCTGATCTCGTTAGTGGAATCCTTGACGTTTGTAAATTATCTACATAATAGTGTATTTTATTTATACTAATGAGATATTCTACAAATGTCGTTGAGAATACATTCCAGAGCATAATAATATAAATATTGACTATTCGGTAGCAAATATGTAAAATGTGCAAAATTGTGTAGCTTAACAAGTTTTTAGATAGTTTATATTTTATAATTACAAAATGTCATCCAAAGATCTCAACTAAATGAGAGAGAATTAAAATTGATTTATAAAACGAATGTGTAAATGTGCTGTTGAGATTGGTATTATTTACAGCGCGATTTTCAAACATTGAATATGTTGAAGAAAATTCTTTTCACGTTAAAAGGATTAAGTTGCAGCGGTGGCCGCAAAGTGAGACCCGCGACGCGCAAAGCCGTCGGCGAGCCGGCCGAGGTCGACGCTCGTTCGCTCCTTCCAAGCTACTCTAAAAGCAGACGGGGTTAGTTTTCTTCAAGACAGGAGGCGGGGTAGAAAGCCGGTTCGCTTCCGTTCGGAAGTTTCACCCGCGCTTTCACTAGCACGAGAGCACACGCCACCCGAGGCGCGGCACCTTAACAACTACCAGATTAATATTATATGACCGACCGGATTACATCTCGTAGGCAAACTCCGAACGTTCGAAAACTTAGCAGTTCGCTGTTACTACCGAAATAAGACGTTTTGGGTCATGTTTATTAATTTTGCACTGTTCTCAAGGTGTGGGAAACGCATCTAGATATTTGAAGGTGATTTGCTATGTCCATTCCAATAAATGTCGTATACGATTACCATAATAAAATGGCATGTCTGAACATTCTGCTAATGTCACTCGCACGATGCTCGTCTCTGTTCTACTTTCATTCTCATCAAAACAATGCGCAATCTTCATTTGTCGCACCGAAAGCCATATTTTCGTTTAGCGGTGAGGGCATGTGACGGTCACAACAATATTCTAATTTAAAACGGCTTATCCTCTAAATGCAACGGTTGGGTCGATGCACGGACGATGATCGTACAAATTATTACGGCGTTGCGCTTACAGGAGACGTGAATTATTGTTTTATGTATGATTTGTATCATCCTGCAATTACTCGCGCGTCAGACCGAATATTGAGGTATGATTAAGGTTAAATGATTTAATAAAAACATAACCATTTGTATCGATAACATTGGTAAATTATAGCTAACACTCGAATGAAAATGTTGCCTGCGCGTTGTTGCGTTTTGTACTTCTTACTTTTAGCTTCTTTGACTCCTCTATTAACAGTTCTGTTTAGTCATCTAATGAAGTATTCAGAAGGATCCGGTGAGAACTCGCCTCGCCTCGCCCGATCCTGTTCAACAAATCATCGCACCCATTGTGTTCCCGATTATGCAGTACTCTTTGCTACAGCACTATTGCGAACATTTTCCTACAAAAACATTCCCGGTAATTGTAGTTTATGCTATTTATTATGATGACTGATTAAGATGAAATAGTTCAACATTCGTATTTTGCATTACTTCATACTATTACTTAACTAGACACATAAAATATATTATTTTGCTTATTACAAGATATATCCAGCATAAATGAATTAAAAAGACCCTTGCATTACTATAAAAAAAAAACATTTTTAATTATAAAACATTACATATAAATTTATATGAATCGTAATTTTTTGTCGTATTAAACGGTCGTTAAACTTTTTTAATTTTAAAAGAATTTCTGTTCTTCGTACAATTTTAAATCACAAGCCAATTATTTGCAGAGGTATCTTAAGTAGGTACTTAATTTTGTAGCTTATATATCTTCTATTCCGTGATATCGGCAAACTTTTTGAATGACGAAAATACAGTTCAGTGTTAGATATTGGGCCATTTTTATGCAATTAATTGATATTTTAAAAAGTGCTTAGCTAATCTCGTTTTGTAACGAAATATACGTAGAACATTATTTTCTTATTTTTTCTTCGTATCTTAGAATGTAAGGTCTCTTATTCCTATCCGCTGTCTATTTTATTCTTGTATCGATACAACTCACAAGTCACACATTTTTATCTTTCGATATATGTCAGATTAATGAAATTTGCATTAGTTAATATGTGACTAACAGACATTTTATTGTTTTAATATTACTGAAGATACGCGTTAGTATGTAAATTCGTATCGCCGAGCGTATTGAGACAGGTTTCTGCGGAGTAAATTAATAAAAATAAATAAAACTACACGACACGTTGACCCACACTAAAATTTATTTGCAAAAAAATAATTGCTCGTAGAATTTGGAATTTGGGGTATCATCTACCTACAAGATATTTATGATACCGGGTTTCATACCTATAACTGTAACAAATGTAGATGCTTTGTGTGTAAAAAAATTAAATTTATTGCGCGCCAGATTTAAATATCCTCGTGCAGGTATCGAAATATTTTTGAAGGTCAAATTTATTAAGTTTTTTCGTAACCAAGAGACCCCTGTCATGGCCAATATAAAAGCTACCACTTATGAATAGAAAGGCCGTTATGAACGTCGTTTTTTTGACAGGTAGCTACGTTTCTTTATATTTTTTGTCTGTAATAGTTTATAGTGAAGTTGTAAAAACCAAAAAAATTGTTTATTATTTTCGAACGTTCATTGATGACAACTATTCTTTTATAAATTTAATATCTTCAATATTTAATTCAATAATCATAATAACAATAGCAACGAACCAAAAGTAGGCACATATGATACTCGACAGAGCATTTCTTAGAAATCGGAGCGCCGAAACCTCGTAGAGAATCAGAAGTCAATATCCTGTCACTGCGCTCATTATATGAGTGACAAGATGATTGGTCGCATGTAGCATTAATAATTACCTTATTATGGATGTCATACTGAATATGGGTTAGCAGTCACTGGTGATGAATGATGCGACGAAGAAGAACGTTTTCGATTTCGTTCCGAATAAACTCGCACACTTTCCTATTTGTGTTAACAATGGCGGTGACGACTTAATTATGGATTGTAAGAATATACTTTTTAATTTTTTTATGCATAGCAATGAAGTAGCGTACGAGCATGCAGTCCACATGATAGTAAGCGGTGTCACTATCGCCCGTGGATACATGTAACTGCGTAAAAGACAAAGCAGGGATGATACCTGAAACAATAACGGCTTTATGTTAGAGCTTTGGATGTGACAGTGGTCGATTTAAACTAGTTGTACTACCTTTGGCTGTTAGTGCTCGTCCTGATGACGCGTCTTATACAACATGCGCAGGGCTAAACACATTTCTCTAGGGCGCTGGAATCAATTCTAAAACGCACTAAAACAATATACAATACCAGCCTATAGCTTGTGTTAATGAATCGTTACTAATTTTATAATCCACTTATAATAGAAAATTATACCAGTAACTAGTATTGTGAAGGAGGACACTTCAATAGAGAAGCTTCGTATCACTTTTAAGTCTTTAATTAAGATAATCATTACCATTAAAAAGATTCGAATAAAAAATTATTCGTTCACGTCATTTGGTCTCGTGTTCGGTAGTATGTATGTCATCACGATAACTCTCGAAAGCTTTGATTGATCGAGTTGTTTTTTATTAATTGCTAATATTCAAGAAACAGAAGCCTATTAGATATAGATCACTTGTATAATATATATGATTTATAATATATTTTTATAATATTAAAGACCTTTATACCAGACTCTACTCTCTACTATACTCTTATACCAAAAATCTAATGGATCGTTTCTATTAGGAAAAATAAATACATTTAACATGGACAAGGACAATCTGTATAATATTTTGTAAGTTATATATCGGATAGATTAATGTCGATGGAGCGATTTCATAATTTTCACCGGACGGTTTCTATGGGCGCGGACAGATAAAGCTGTTGCCAGTTGTAAGAGAAAGCCGAGTGTTGCGTTTCTCGATGTTCTTGCGTTGTCGCAGTGTGGGGCGAGCGATGCTCTTCAGCGATATTTGAGTAACCTTTGACGACATTTAATATCTACAAGTCGCTAATTCAATTTATTATATTACCTTGTTTAGTGCCTTTTAGTAACTTCTCACTTTTTGTCACTTGTTTTTATCTACGCGAGTATAAGAATAATTTACAAGGGCAAAATGCACCGTCATTCATAGTATTCATTTGCAGAATCCTGATAAAAATGTATTTCTTGATGTATTAATTTCTTTAAACCAAATATTAACTTTGAAACTTTTATATTTAATTCGTAATTTGAACCTAGGAAACAGTAAAATATTGTTCGTTTTAATCATGGTGGTTTAAAGTAACTTCTACATAGTTTCAAGGAGTTCTAGAAACGCTCGTCGTTCGCACCACACGATGTTACCATACTCGTACGCAGCTACACCGGTCGCGCCCGTCGATACGAGAGCGGTGAGAAAGTTGCTCAGCGACTCTCGCGCCGCGATTGATTCCGATCCGATCCGGCGGCTGGCGCCTGCCGCCGTTCCGATCGCATCTCCAAACGAGTAAACAATTGACGTGTTCACGTCAATTGATGTTCGCGATCCTCGCTGAGCAGCTGTAGAGTTGTAGATGATTTGACGTCGTCGTGGATAAGATCAACGAAGAACTATTATGATGGTTTCTTCAACTCCCAGCTAGACTTTCACGTTTAAATTGTTGCTGTTTTACGCATGCGCCAATAATTTTCACTCTTTTCTTTATCACTTAAAAGAAATGCATATGAGAGTTTTACAGGCAAATACTTTAATTTTTTTGAAACCAGTTAAAAGGTCAATGTTTTCACTCCTTGTAATTTTTTGAAAGCTTGCATTAAGACAAACCGCAAAGTGCTTTCACTTCGCACTGAACTTCTAAATAATCTACGTCGCCATCAGTGTCATAACCCGCTAATGATGTGCCGACGTTTTCATCTGAAGTCGATATACCTGCGACACAAACTGTTGAGTGCTTAACCCCATAAACTACTTGTCTAGACTAGAAGTCTTGGTCAGGCCACTTTGCTTGGAAATACATATTCGGCTGATCATGGAATGGACATAATTCGTTTTATAACAGCAGAGCTTATGTTGGTATTCTGCCATGCCAATAAATTAAGATATTTTTGGCGTACTAACTTCCAGCGACGTCAGCCGGGAAAGAGACGGAGGGTGCCATACGGGAATAAACGTGCCACTTCTAACCATTAATCGAAGCCACGTGCTTTGTACCTTTGACGCGCGTGATGTAATGATCCCCACATGATTCTCGTAGTCGGTTGAGGTTCGGAAAATTCCAGTGAATTTTAATTCATCAAAGTTAACTGCGACTACGATTTGTTTATTTTTATTATTCATTTTATTTTAAACTTTGAATTTGGATTGCAGTTGGATGGATGAATAAGTGCTCTTCGCATTTTAATTCAATGATGGCTGCTTTCATGTTCATTGAATGAGTAATAATGATGCTCGTTTGTAGGCAATTGTTGTTACTTTTACAGTTTGTATTTATAATATTTAAAGTGCGATACTTTGTATAAAGGAACAATTCAAATACAAAATACATAATAATGTAGACGGCCCTTCGCAATTGTGTAGAATACGTGCCTTAATTGAATTGCCTTAGGCATGGCGTGATCGACCTAAAAACGGTTACTTGATATTTAAGTCAAATTCGCATAGAGTATACATATTCGTTGAGGATAACCTTAGTAATTATATCCATTACATAACTTTATATCATTCCTTAACTATAGGTCTGTCAAGCGTCCAGCTTTACTAATTTTGGAGTTTCATTGGACCTTTGGTAGAATTAAATGGGGGCTAGATAAAATAGACAGTCTCATAAAAGTGCGAGATATATAAGGGTTGTAGAGCGTGCCAGAAACATGCATGAAGTTAGAAACTATGCAGTATGGAACGTGTAAAAAAAGGCTGTAGAGGTAGGCAGGCGGTAATAGAATCAATGGATTCTTTATTGATTCATCTTATCGATGGCACTCATTCAAGCCGACCGCTTTATTTATCTTTTGTATCTTTATTGCGTGTTCGCTTGGCTAGTGTTGCCGCGCACTATTTACGCAGAGATCGCATTTCCATCGAGTCCGACTTGTTCTCATTCATTATCTGTCTTATCCTAGCTAACTTGCATTACAGCGGACCAACTTTTCTCTACGTTTTTGTTTTATGTACAATTTAAAACATTGCATGTTGCATCTGTTATAGATTCATTGACATCGTTAATTCACTTAGCGTTCGTTGCCAACAAGTCAACGCTCCGTTTTATTTTGTCACTAGATTTCCGCTCACGTTTTTATCTCTTTCGCGTGCGGCTGTTGGTTATAACATTATGGATATTGAATAATAATATTTAAATAATCTTATTTAAATTCATTCATCATATCATATTCATCAAAATAGTTTTTTTCATACGTATTAGCAATAGTTTTTACTTTCTACCATTTTTGTACATACACATTCACGTTCTATAATCGTGAGTAGTGTCAGTGAATATATTTTCGACGGTGCAATTAGCACCGCATCGTCAGCTTTTAGTATTCTCCTAACCACATTTCGTGAGTGGTCATGAAAGGTCACACCTCCAACACTTTCTTATTATGTTAAATCGAAAGTGTCAATGCATGTGTACTGACTAACTACAGCGTATCATTAGCGGAAAAATGAAAAATTGAGGTTTTTTTTTACGATATCAATGTAAATCAATTTGGAAAGTTAAACATTATCTAAAAGAGAAATTTTATTTATATCGTTACGACTTGTTTTTAGTTATCAGATATATTATTCAAGTCTTATTTTACTACAGTTTCTAATTATCTGCTGGTTACACTCATCATTTATTTAAATACCTTCATAAATAATCATAAGAATAAAGTTGGACAAATTCATAAATAGTTTAGTATCTGTTAATTTCTCATCTTTCAATTTAAGCATACGGTTTCTTAGAATATGGACACGTGTTTCGCTTCGCTCGCTGGGAGAGAAAACACCCGGCGAGTGAATTGTTAACTCTTTTCTATTCGGGGAAGAGAAAATTGGGAAAGTCTCTCGGGAAACGTTAGTTGTTCAAATGAATACAATGGCCTTGCCGCATGTTCTACGGTTCTTCAGTACAAAAAGTCCATGTCACATAGCAATAAAAGATAGAATTGAACTTCGTAGCGTGAATATAGATACATTGATTGTGTGGGTAGCGGTCGTGTTGCGGGAAAGTCCAACGAAGCGTGCGAAGGTCGGATCATTTACCCTGTAACGCGATATCGAATGTGTTACATAACACAATCTACAGTTAGATAACGGAAATTCGGACTCTGGGTGATAAAGATTTTGGTACATATTTGACTGTATCGAAGTCGCTGACGTAGTACATTGTTTTTATGCATATAGCGTTCTATAATGTATATAGTGAAAGCTTTTCGCAATACCAATATACTCAGTTTACAACTTTGTCAGTTTATCGGTGAATGGATCCCTTCTGGAAGAACTGATCTGTTTGCGGTAACAGAGCGTGGGCGTGAGGATCCAGTATTCATCGAACTGTATATACCCACTACAATTGTGTTTATGTTCGAAACATTGTATTGAATTTGTATTGTATGTCGACGACCGACAACGTTATTATCAAGACTTAATAGGATAACACTGTTGAAGTGTCAATTGCAACTGGCTTCGTACAGCCTACATATGCATGTCTATGAAATATGAGACATTTGTAGGTATCAGAGGTAAATGGCGATAAATTCTCACAGCTATGCAAAGTAATTGTGAACGGAATAAATTATTAACTTGTCCGATGCTATGACCACATATACGTATATTCTAATACTTAGCTGCAATAAGTGCTTAATACTTAGTTATTATTATGCAGTGATATATCTATCAGATATAAATTGTAATATTGATAAAAAATTTCCGGTCACACAGAACAAAGTGTGCAGTAGTTGTTGAATAAATAGCACTTTATACTTTTTATAGGTAAAAAAAAAATAATTTATGTACGCGCTTTAGGTATTTTTTTTTGATTCGACATAATATGTCTTTCCTATTCTTGAATCAGTACAGAGGTCTCTTTAGATAAATTTAATGTCGCTTTTACTATGTGTTGTTTAAAATTATAAAGCTGTAAAATTTTAAAACGCTAGATTATAGAAATTCATATCATGTTTTGAGATATATGGACACATGTATTCATTTGCAGATGCAATAACAGTAGATTTTAGTATTTTTGGCATCAGTTGTATGGAGTTGGAAATGCAAATGGTATATCTCTGCTGTACTTAGTTTAATCGTTTTACGAGCATGTTATACAACTGATTCGTTTTATTTATTACGCACATTTAACCTTATGTGTATACATGGGTTAAATAACCGTAAAGTCACTACTTTAAGGGTTTCAGCTGTTTATCTGCACGTAAACATAATTTATCACCACAGATACGTTTTGCATAATGTTGTTGGATGGAGATTTTTATACAAGAATCGAACAGGTAACGGGATTAATATATGATACAAACGTTTCGCTGCGTTGTGGTGCCATGATGTTGCGATGAACTCATTCGTTCAATTAGATATCGCATTTCTTCAATTTGCCAGCTAATAACTCGAAGCCCACACTGGCTCACTTTGTTTACGCCCACACGTTCTGTAAACACAATCCTCATAATAGTTTACAACCTAAGCATAACGGCACTCTTCACTAGATATTTAGGTATCGAGTTTTTTTTGTCCACGACCGGAGTAAGATCGTAAATGTCATTGCCGTACGGCATCATGGCTTGATATATATCGACTCGACGGCATCTTTGAGAAAATTTGCTTGCGATAGTGTAGCAGAAACGTTTTACGATCGGGCGTTTTCGCTTTAGCCAAGTGCTTTAAAATCTGTTTGTCAACGCGTTGGCAAGGAGCCTTCGTCGCTTGTGTTGGGCGCCTGCGAGGCGTAAGCACTTTCTGAACGTCGTCCTCTCTATCTTGCTCGCTTTTCAAATCTGTGCGGCTATTCAAAGTTCTGTTTGTGCGTGCAATTCATGTTTTCTTTATTTCATGTTGCGTTTTATATGAAACACCCACTTATACTATTATCGTAAATTATGTAAATTGGGAAGCGCTACTATGTTGAAACTTTAATTTGATTATTCTAGCCTCTAGGTTTTGATCGGTAATTGTAGGCTCATAATAAACGTACGTGCTCCTTCACCAGAAGGGGCAAGTGAGCGTAGAATATGAATAAAACAAATACGTTACACCGCAGGGCATATAACACGTGATTGCGCTAAGAACATTCATGGGAGAAGGCTTCTGATTAAAAGGTGTGTGTATATTTTAGATTAAAAATAATTTACACACATTAACACATTCATGTAAAACGGAAATAAACTCGCGGTCGTTATCTTAATGTTTGAATAACGTGGTTGTTTCTTTATTTAGATGTAACTAACATTTTATTTTCCTCCACCTTATCGGCTTGGCAACAAGAGCGTGATAACTAATTCATTCGGAGTGTTCCGCGAATACAGAGCTTTGACTTGAAGCCGGTAGCGACGACTGATCGACCTCGCTCCAAAACTAGATTTATCACTTGTATTATTTGTGGCGTAGAAACAAAACGCTAAGCTGTGAGCGCTCGTACGATACAATGCCCACCCTTGCTTCCATACACTGTAATTTATGACTTAACAGCTCAAATATCTATTTTTGCCGCGTTCGGTATCGAGACCGCTCCGTACGTACATGCGTTCGGGGATTTTTTATTCGCTTCGTCTATGTGTACGTGATTTATTTGTGGCTAGTCGTAATAACAATGAACTATGTCGAGGCCAGCGTTCACTGGCGTTGCTTTGCCAAAATTCATACAGCTTTCATTCTACACGAACAAGATACAAGAGTCATTTTGGGATGGCATGTTTTTAGAGGGCAATTCAGGAAGATTATTGCGTTTCAATATTGGCAACTGCTTTTGTTCTAACTGAAAGTTATTTTTTACTTACTTTTCTGGTGAACTGGCCCATTATATCGTTTGCCAATACTTTGAGGTGGTCCGGGTATTTGAATTATGGTGTTTATATTTTGGGCGTCTACCAATGTTCTTTTATTTATATTCAAACATTTTTTTAATATGGTGTTAGTATACAATAGTGTTCTTGGTACATATGCCGATTGCGCTTCTACTGCATTTGAACAAAGTAATATTTTCAGCATGTTATCGTATATCTCGGCTCAACACGTTTATGTCACGTTGTCATATTAAATGGACACTTCCTATTATTTCTAGTAATTATGTAAGTCGTTAAGCCGAGTCTTTGTTTAATTTAAATGTACAAATGATTATGCTAATGTTTGTCTACGTATGTTTGCATATTTATTTGTGTTCGCGCTCTTTTCCTGTTTTGTCCGCACTTAACCATTAACTTACCGTTTCACATTCCTGGCCTCATACAATTTGTAATATAGTTTATAAGATTTTATTGTTGCCACTTACTATGTTTCAATTACGATTTTTTTTATGTCTTTAGGGCTGTCATTCATCAAGCATCTTTTGCAGTTTAAACGGACTTAGATATAGATAAGATAAAGATAAACTATAAACAGAGTGATAAACTATAAATTAAAATACAACCGATTGTGGGTACTTTTTGGATCTAACATCTAGAATTTTTTGTTGTTATGTATATATGTGCCGATATATACATATATATGTACATATCGTTGTCTATAGTCGGTATGTGAAGTTTTGTCCAAAGTCATTAATTTAAGAGATAATATCCGTAAGAGTGCTGTGTATTAAAACCATTAATTTTAAACACATTTCAGTACACGCTTTACTAAGATGCGATATTAAGTCTTCTATAAAATTCGAAGTCTTAGCGGCAGTAACCCTGCGATTATATCTAAGTACAGTTGCCACAAAAAAGTGTTTACGTATTTAAACCTATTAACAATTTAATAAATCACTATTTCTCCACATATTCTTGCTTAGTTTCCTACTACTATTTATATAAAAATATCAAAATATATGTATTTAAAGTTTATTATAGGATTTATAGAATCATTTTAGAATGTCGCCGTACCGCCACTGTATAATATGTTACGTACATGAAAAAAAGCCATAAAATGGCATAGAACCTCTGTGAACAGGATTCCTGTTTTCCTGGAATTACTGATGCGAATCAACGGACCATTTAAAATCAGGTGGTCTTTACGCCACGTTTTTACTGTCGTTTGCATATGTATTATTATTACAAATATGTTATTTCAGCATCAACATCCAATTTGCAAACACGCATTTGCGCACGCAATAACCATAAACTGTTTAAGGGGCGTGAAAGCTTCGCAAAGTTTTTCCCATTAACAGAACATTCGCACATAATATCTTCAGAGTGACTGGAAGAAGCGAGGAGGCATCGACTGGTATCGCGTGACTCCGCAACACCGTGTCTCTGTAGGGCTGGTGATATCTCCAGTTGGTAACTCACGGATGGTGCCATGTGGGGTGTATTCTCGAAATCTTGTTTAATACGAATAGCTTCTATTATGTGTTCGTATTCTACGTTATGTTAAGTGGTCACTCACCCGTAGTCGTCGATAACTAATGCTAAATAAATCGAGAATTATGCCTCATGTCGATCGCTGATGCGGTGCTATCCCGGATCTCTTAGTTTTATTTTATTGTCTAGAAGCAATAAACTAGTATCCTGTCTATGTGATGGTAAGTGGCTACTAACGCCTATGGACATCTACAAACATCCCAAGATTCGTTTAAAGGCCTACCTGACATATGCATTATTATCTCTTAGGGCGTAATTAGAACACCTCGGATAAATATTGCCCTTATCCAAACTAACCAAAACACAACAGCGTTTAACACTTGTTATTCGGTAGAAATATGTGAGCGGTGAAGCGGTGCCGCCCGAGTCGAACCCCAAGGGTTCTATCATCTTCAATGTTCAACTTTCAAGTTTAAATGCCTCAAACCAATAGCTTTGCATTTCTGCACCTTGTAATAGTACACTTCTGTTATTCTACAGAAGATAACGTCGTCCTCGTGGCCGAAACGATTCAATATGTTTAAAGAAGTGAAGTTTGAAGAAATAAAAGTGTGATTTCGACTTTTTTCTATGACAGTATTTACCATGACTATATATTTAGGTTTACTGCAATCTTACTTAGGAAACATTAAGTTTTATTGCATATTATGACAAGAGTTTAATGTTGATAAGGTGCAAAATCGTTTGAGCCGTACGTACAAATACAATAATGTTGGTTGAAGTCATGAACCTCATTTGTGTTGTTGTTATCTTAATTATATTAGTCGTTAGTTGTGCGTAGAATAAATAAACGTGGATTGCGTATGAACGGATACCGGCGTAGCGTAATGATGTTCATGTTTAGCATTTTCAGCTTATTTTGGCATTGTTAGAGTTATCGTCATCGTCAATCCATTATTGTCCCACTGCTGGGCACGGGTCTCCTCTCAGAGTGAGAGGGGTTAGGCTATAGTCCACCGCGCTGG